>JBBPCZ010000040.1:528517-559683 GCA_037974445.1 Brycinus macrolepidotus | reverse complement strand
ATGTCAGCGTAAGCCAATCAGAGGCAGAGACTGCACTGAGTACACAAGCGCGCACACAGAGAGAGGGAAAAAACACACAACTCATTGACAAGTCGGCTTTTCTGTTAATGCCCTAATATATATATACAGTATATATGTGTGTGTGGAATGATTCAACTGTTTGTGACAGAATGACAATTAATTAATTGTTTTATGTACATCAGGAATAGTGGTTTCATGAGGGGAGTTGGATGCGAAGAATATTGTGATTCCACTGCTTGGAAGCGGTCAACGTTAGATCCAAATCACGGCAATTATGCTTTTGTTTCATAGCTTTTCTTGATAGTAAATCAAAAGCAAAGCTGCAACAAAGCCCATTTTCAAGGAAATTCTAGTGTCACACATTTATTAGATATGAAAAGGTCAGTGTATTATGGTGAAACTGAAAATAAACAGGCCACGGTTCTTACCAAGTCAATAAGAAGTCATGCAGGCCGTAAAAAGGCTTGAGGGTGAGTCAGATCAGCGAGGGCTGAATGGCGAAGCAGGCTTCTTCAGCCAAGGTCTGCTACAGAGGAGAATGATGTCATTGTGTGTGAGTGTTCTGTCTGCACCAGCTGTATGTAGGCCTGGCTTCAGCTTTGATGTTTTGAGGTCAGTATGACAGGATGCGAGGCAGGATGTGCTATAGATAACTACTCGTTTACATTAGATGAAATTGCGTTGGTGAAAAGTTTAGCAGTGAAATTGTCACCTGCTGGCTCTTTAAAGGCACACTTGTGAAGTCTTGAGGATTATTTTCATCCTTGATGCGTTATAATCCTGTTATCCCAATCGGATTTTACTCGCAAGCACGACTGTCCAGAGCGACTTATTTGATTGGTCACTGTGATGGGCAAAGTGCATGGTGGATCAGAGCAGATCTGTTTATTCTGATACCTTCTTCCAAGTCCTATTCTTGATGATAATACCTTCAGTTGAGGACAAATCGAATTAACATTATCATTCAGTTAGAAAACTAACATTCAGTGCTTCTGAATTTTTTTAATGCAACCTTTTAAACAAGGAGATACTGGTGCAAAAATGAACGTCTTATATTAATTTTTCCTATATGATCTATACGGTGATAAGCTTAAATTGTGAATCATAAACAGTCCCCCAAGACAAATAAAAATTAACCTGAGCGTTATATTATTTCAATGTTTATTACATATTGTAGCTGTCGTAGCAAAACCTGGTATGAAAAAAAAAGCCTTCTCTAGTTAATTTTGATGTTACTTAAAGTAAAAAATATTTTATTATTTATTTGTATTCGTATTTAGAGCTGGGTATTGTTCAGTTTTTTTAATACTGATACCAGTGTATTACCTCAGTACTGATTCCTGAATGTTCCTGAAACTTTTTCTTCTATGCCATCTTTTAAATTACTGGAAAAAAGTGTGGCTTAAGCCCGAAAATAGATGCTTGTTTTTATGCATATTTACTGAACACAACACACTGCTGACATTAATAACATGCATACAGAATGTAATTTAGACAGCCATCAGTAATCTGGACTTTTGATTTTGAATGAAATGGCTTACTAAAGACTGACTATGCAGATATGGAAATTTGATACTGAATGATGGAACTTTTTCAGTATTGAAATAATTCAGACAGTACCATTAAATCACCCACTTTGCCCATCCCTGCTTTCAAATAACACCACAATGCAAAAAGGTGCTTGAATATTCTTCATTTAAACATGTACATTACATTACAAATTGCAATTACAATTTTGTCTTTTGGAAGTGAGGGATCCATGTCAATCAAATATATCACTTGTATGTTCACCATGATCTCTTCATGGTTTTCAGCAATTCCTAATTGAGACCTTAACAGAAATGCACAAACAAACAGTAAAAAGCCACTTTTTACTGAATCACTGTTTCCCGGCAGAACACACGTTTACAAAGGACGGCTGTAGCGGCCTCAGTATGCCCCCTCCCCTTTTTCTCAAGCCATCATAGCACCTGTGGTGTGTGTGACAGCTGACAAAGCTCACACTATACTGCCAGATGCCCCTGTGCTTGCACCACAGAATTAGTCTTACAGCTGAACTCCAGTCTTTTAAACTACAGTTAACCCCATAAAGTCCATTCTTATTATTCATTTATTAATTTAAAGGCTTCCCATTCCATAAATTTTGACACTAGCCCAACTTAAAGTGTAATTATGGCATTAAATCAGCATTTAGGCCCTTATGTTGGGAGATGAAGATGTGAGTTTGATCACTGTCAGTGCCATAGCAGTGCGTGGCCGAGAGCCCAAGACAACATAATTGTTCTCGTTCTCTCAGACCATCTGACCATCCTTCTCCCCCTTCATTCAGTGTCCTGCAAGCTGTTAGCTGATGTAACAAAAGTCTGTTGAGCTGTCCAACTACGTTGCATTAGTGTCGGTCTGGAAAGGTACAGTGGTGCTTCATGTGCCTCATGAAATATGTGAATCCCTCACCTTCTCAGCTTGTATGAACAGTATGACATGGGGAGCCATGAATACATTGGTGGAACCCCCGTCCCCAACCCACCCACCACAAAAAAGCTACAAACATAGCATCTATTTTATTTGTTATGATAGATGGGAAGGTAAAAAGGAGGACTTGGGAGAATTCAGATGAAGGAACCTATTTGAGGTGTGTTTGGTTTCACCCTCCCCCTCATTGCCTGATGCGTCATACTCTTCCTGAGTAGCATGTGTCTAACTTAGAACTGACGTTACCCTTAAGGACGCCATCATATGAGGAACTATTCCACAGGGCTTTGGTCAACGAGAAACTGGATGCCATAAGAATCAGTCATTTTTTTTCTTGTAAGTTCTTATTAAAAAGTTTCTTGACTCTGACGAAGCATATGTTTAAATGTGCACTAAAACCAGCATCAGTACTTTTAGACAGTCTTTTTATATCAACCCCTCTGAATGTGTGAGAATTTTTTTTCCTCACTTCTGAAAAAGCATGAGAAGCGAGAAGTGAAAGTGGTCTGAGGTTGTGTGTATGAACATGTGTATGTGTGTGTGTGTGTGTGTGTGTGTGTGTGTTGCAGAGAGTCCACGTTCACAAGCCCGGCACAGTACAGGCAGCACTACCCTGAGAGACTCCGGCAGTGATACAGATGGCTTCATCAGCACAGACACGGGAGAGGACAGTGTCTTCAGAAAGGTGAGAAAGAGAGAAAATGCCTTAAAGCCCTGCTTTTGTAAATGACAGACAGCATAAAATATGACAATACACATTTGTTCAATAAATAGTCTGTTTTTTTTTTTTTTACTACAAAGAATATTTGTCTTAAACAGTTTCGACCAAGAAATGTCATTCTTTTAGAGTGAGTTATTGTTGCCAAGCATCCATGGACTGCTGATGGAGGACAAAAACCTTCATTCTCATTGTTTATTACAGTCATTTCATTCATCTGTTTGCTTTTTGCCATATAATAATGAGCATGTCACATTATGGTAGGGTTTATTTTGAAAATCTTTGCTTTAAAAGTAGTTATTTCTCACCAAATTATCACTGCAATGATAGTGCTAATTTGCATTAGCACCTGGATGTATATTAGTTGCATGTAATACATTCAGAGGACATGGTTCACTTTCTTATATTGCTGTTTTGCTGTAAAGTTCAGTAAGTAAGTGTTATAATTCAAACCCTATGGTATAAATGAAAAAGCCGTTTAGCCCGTTAACCTGTTTAGCTTGTTGCATCTCTTGCGATTTGAAAACTGCACTCCTTCAAACAAAACAAAACTTCTTTGAGACTAAACCTTTAGTAGTAGGTTTTGAACATGTTTTGACTACTACATGTGTAGCTAGAAAGAGCTCATACATTTGCTGTTGAAACCTTCTGTTCTGTTCTGTTCTTCTGACTGAGTTACGGTGGTTTACCTAGTGTTTTATTTTCGATCTATGTGACCTATGGATTTTTAGGACATTTAGCTTGAAAGGTCATGAGACCATGATGCTTATAATTTCCCCAATATTCTGTCAAGCCAACACTCTGCCCACATACTCGCTCACGCACTCGTTCACATACGCCCCCTGCTCCTCAGCTTCCTCCCACACACATTCGCTGGAAGGCCTTTTTTGGGGCACATGAATGGAAAGCTTTCATCCCCCAGAGCCCCAACAAAACCCTCTATGTGTGTATTAGAGCCACAGAGCCTTCTCCGCCTCCTCTCTCACGCTACCTTTGCACAGCACAATGGACTGGCCACAGCCTCACACCCAACACCTTGGGATTATTTCAGCCTTCTGTATGTATGTGTGTGTGTGTGTGTGTGTGTGTGTGTGTGTGTGTGTGTGTGTGTGCATGTGTGTGTTTTAATATACTGAGTGTGAGTCCAGGTGCATGCTTGAGTTTGTGAGGTTCGTGTGTGGGTTTGCTGGCTTCATACAGTAGTTCAGAAACTTTTGCCCCATAATCCCCTCAAAGTCTCGTTTCACAGCCTGAGTCACCTTGTTACTTACAGAACCCACACGCTTGACTCTGAGCTGTAAAGAAGGTTATATTAACTCAGAAAAAAACCCACTGCAACCAACGGCAAGGAGTCCCAAGTCATGGATTTTACATCATTTAAATTAGTAGGACTTTCGTTTTTGTACATTCGTTTTGTAGCTCCAGCGTAAAACTAATGAAGCAAAGGGACTCACTATTAATTACGGTTGTGTGTGAAAGTTTGTGCACCCCTGGTCAAGTTACATGTTTTTGCTCAACTTTCAGCTGTACAGTTTGTGACTGGCTGAAACACTTTCCATCCTACAGTCACCTGTCTCAGAAACCGTATGTGTAAATGAATTAACACAAATATAAAACCAACCAAAAGTTGTGGTTGAAACCAGGGACGTCTCAACCTTTTCAAGTCCTTCAGATAAATAAAACCAGAGAGTGGGTGGAACAAAGCCTGTCTGTGTGACTATTGTCAGACTGATATGATTTATGAGTTGCAGTGTCTTTTGACATTTCGTGATGTTTGAGAAAGTCCAGCCACACCATCTGCTTTGGCTGTCACATTAGGGGTTCTGCATGCCCTGATGAAATGTGTTCACAGTGTAGATCACTGTTTGGAGGTTTCCCTGCTTGGAGTAACTTTGGAGGTTAACCAAACAGACTTACTAAACCTGGTAAAAGGCAGGGGAATCACCAGAGAACATCTCAGGAGGACATCTCAGCTCTGCTCTAGATGTGATGTGTTGATGTTTCACTGATATGCTCTGGCTGCATTCACATGATTAACCATAGTGCTCTTTTTTTGCTACTTCACATTTACAGTTGCTCGTAAGTGACTCATATCTGTCTTTAGTGTGAACAGACCATGGCCTGAAATGACCTACCAGTGCAAGTGTTGTTATCAAGACACGCTACTGCTATGTGGCTAGCGTTGAATGATGGTAAACATGATATGAGACTGTGGTATGTGATGCTGAAAAAAAAAACACATGAATTTTGAGCTGGCTGTTCTCATAACTGCCTGGCCTCATATTAGATATGTATGAGGTCTAGTAGCGAATATGAAAGAGAATCACGTCTGAGCCAACTGTGCGTCTTTAGTACCTCCTGTCCTGCACGCCTTGGTGATCCCATTATACCTTAAAGGTTGTGTTACAGGTTGTGATCCAGGGTTACTCCAGGATCAGACTCGGGAACCAGTGCTGTAGGAAATGATTCAGTACGTCATGATTCAGTTTGGTTTTATTATTTAGGAATGAGTCAGATTTAAAAACAATAAACCAAAACAAAAGTTGCCTATCTACACAGTTGCGGAATACAGACATTAATTTCTGTTTTTAAATTTGAAAAAAAAAAAAAAAGCCTGAGAATGTTTTTAGCCTTTCTGAGGGTTGATAGGAACAGACAAAAGTAATTATTACATATTATATATATTATCATTGTCTTGCAAAGTGCCAAATTACAAAAATACTATCAAAAACAATGATTTTTATTAAACATTTCACAATGTACTGCATTAAATCCCCTTAAACAGGACTAATTATGGTCACTTTGTAATGAAACATGGAGTGCTCTTTAAGAAATATGCACAGAAATGTGTTAAAGTTATGAAGTAACACTAAATATCATCATATTTCCCACCCCTAATGTGAGCATAGCTTAAGACAAAGCTACGCTCACATTAGGGGTGCCACCCAGTAATATTCTTGGGGGAAAAAATTCTGCCTGTTCATCCCTGTAATGTGAATGACTCTCTGTGCCCTCCCTCAGGCTGAGGAGGCGTTAGGCCCTGGCGACAGCACCAGCGAGGCGTCCATCTCCTGCTCGTCCACGGACGATACAGCCAGCTTGGGCCACCCCAGCTCCTCTGCCGAAAGCTCAGAGGAGGTGCGACAAGGGGGAATAGGAGGAGGAGGAGCAGGTGGAGGTGCAGGGGGAGGTGCAGGAGGAGAGGCAGAAGAGGAAGCGAAAGACAGGCTATCGGAGGTTCCCCTGCGCTCCTCTCTTTTCCGCTCTACCGTCCGCTCTCTCTCTCCATTCCGTCGCCACAGCTGGGGGCCTGGCAAGAACCAGGGAGGAGAAGCAGGCATGAACCAGCGCAGGTGAGTGTGCTTCAATCAAGTGGGTCAAAATACACCGCCTATCAAAAGCATGGAATCCTATTTTCCAATAATAAAAACAATTTTGGTGGGAATACATTACATTAATGACATTTTATTGCTTAAAGGGATCTCTTTTGATTGTTCAGTTGAGGATGTAAAGCAAAAAATTGCACCCACATGTCTGTCTGTCTGTTCATTTTAAATATTAAAATTTGAGAAAAGTAGCTGTGTCCACAATGATAAATGTAGCTGTAGATGTCACCACATTAATTAAGAAAGCTGTATAATATCAGGAATGATGATCTTTATAACTTTAATAACTGTGAATAACTTTAGAGCCTGTGCTTGGAGTCAGTAGAGGTGCATCCACCCAAGTCAGGCATTGCTTTTCACTTCACATCCTTCGTGTCCTTTTGTGTCACTTTCTTTTCTCTCTCTTCATCTTTTTTGTCACCTATAAACTCATTACACGACTGCATGCTCAGTAATAAGTCTGGATTTCTGATTACTGTCATCTGCATGTCTTTATTTTAATGTTTAGTCTACTAGTACTGACTCATCACACCTCAGCCTTTTCCCATCTTTCTCATCTTCCTCATCTGTCTGTTTCTAGCTCCACACGGAGTACTGGGGACCAAAAGCCTGTCTTTCACAGACGAAGGTATAACCTCTTTTAGAAACTCCTTTATCCGTCCTTCTGAAACTTAATCTGTAAAATAGATTTGCTGTTTTGACTTTCAGTTTTGAGTTAATTGACTGTTTATTTGAATTATTGACTTATTATTTGAACTTCAGTGAAATTTTGAAGGCAGCCCTGGTCCTTACTTTTTAAATCGAACAGCAAGAAGAAAAAGGAGAAGCAGATTCAATGGAGTCTGCCTACATAAGGACTTCATAACATATGCATAAGCAGAGAATAATATTTTTTTCCATTTATAGCACTGTTATGAAGCATCATTCCCAAATAATGCAATGTATATGGCAGAGGCATATTTCTATATATTTCTGCTTGAGTTAAACGACACAAATACTATCTGTTTGCCACATTTGGGAAAATATGTGTCTTAATTAACCACTTTAGTTTGAAGGCAGGAAAAGCTGTCCTCAATGTGATATACAGTGTTTTTAACTAGGGCCCTGCCGTACATGTTCTATTACTGGAAAATTATGCTTCAGGACAGAGTTATAAATAGAACAAATGTCTGTAAATTTACTTTATGACTTCTTATGTTAATACATTTACTTCATAAAACATTCCACCTTCGCCCTGTGGTGGGCTGGGCGCGCCCGTAGCCCTGGGATAGGCTAAGCAGTTGCAGAAAATGAAGGAATGAATGAACATTCCATCTTGTGAAAACTGACACAATTAAATATTTAGCTATTCATAAATACTTAAGTGTTGCTTCATTGATGTTATTCAGTGCTACTGCATGTATCATGAAATCTTTAAATGGTGCACAAATGTGTTGGAGGTTGCTGTGTAAAGATATTTGCCTTGTAGGTCCATAGAGAGCTATTTGTGCATTTTTTCCTCTGTTGTCACTTCATAAACCTGAGTTCATTTTCATTCACCCTCACTCAGATTCGAACATGTTGAGAGCAAATACCTTTTACTTCTCTTTCCCTTTAACTCAACGTGCCTGTGTTTGGTTTGGTTCATCCTTTTCACCCTCTCAGTCTTAGCTGGTGTCCCACTCAGCCCCTCTTCAGTTCTGACCTGGATGAGATTAGTCAGCTCTTCAGGTATTGTGTGTGTTTTTGTGTATGTGTGTATGCGTTTGCTTGCTGCAACCTCAGGCAAACAGCCAACCCCTTTTGACCTGCGTGCAAAGCTTTTTGCATTGAAATTTGCATCACCTTTTTGTGTGTGAGATGAGGAGTTTTCCTTCTGCAGTGATTAGATCTGCTTCAGTTTAGCCCAGCTGAATTACAGCTTAAGCTAGAGTGATCAGTATTGCTTTAGAGGACGTTTTAGCTGCATTTTGCTGTATGGAGTCTATATAGGATGAGTAATATAGTGATCATTGTAACTTGTCCGGATGTCACGTAAGTAAAGCTTTCATGCAAAAAAGCTTAGACATTTGGATGATTGCTTGGTTGATACAGTGTAGGTTTCATTGTAAAGGGCTTGGTGTTTGGTGTAGCGCAGTGGGTAAGATCAGTGGGTAACGCTGTGAGATCAATTCCCACACTACACCAGTGAGAGTCCTTGGGGAAAACTCCTAACACTACATTCGCCTACATCTGTGATATGCGAGAATTTTAAGTTGCTTTGGATAAAAGCGTCTACCAAATGATGTAAATGTCTTTAAGCCACTATGCTAGTCAGGATGATTTCTTGCAGGGTCAATTTCACGTTGCCACATCAAGAATGTGCATATTGTCATTTTTGTCTTGTAAGAAAGCATAACTAAAGCTTACAGCGTTAACTCTGCCCGCTAGGATAATCTGCTATGTTTTGCAGTTGTATTCAGCAAAATAACTCCACACACTTCCACGTTTTTCAACTTATCAGCTGTTTTTTAACTGTTTAAGTGATTATTTGAACAAGTTTCCCCTCAAACATTTGAACTTTCCTTTAGCACTGGAGCTACAAGGCTAATGTAACTAATGGATAAAAGAAGCTTAAAGCCACCTGTTAGCATCTTACAAACTGCATGCCTCAATCATCACAACTGCCCCAAACTCTGATGTTTTTGTTTCATCTCAATGTGTGTTTTCTGACACTGCAACACTGTTATCTATAAAAACGGACAAGACTACGTCTCCAAGTCCGAAGTCCATTTTTACTGCTGTTGTCTTCTGCCTGATGAGGGTCCTGTGCTCTGACAGTTACAGCTTGGAGGGCCTGGCGGCTGAGCGGGATGATGGGAAAGGATGGCAGCCGCAGGGGGGCAGCCCCTCTCAGAGCCAGCGGGGGGTCCACAGACAGCAGAGTGAAGACAGGGGCTCACAGGTGTCTCTCACTGAGCAGGGGCTGGAGTCTGACATGGGAGATCACAGGCTGGACAGTCAGGTACAGACAGGGTGACTGAACACTGACCACACACTTTGGGCATTTACTTTCCCTCTTGTAATGAACATCTGCTTCATATGATCAAGCTCTGGAAATCTAGAAACCTTAAAAGTCTCAATATCAGAGCTGACCTAACTTTACCATTTCTAGAAATCAAAGAAATATCGTCCACTGAGGCGCAGCTGTCCGTCCATGACACTCCCCCTTCGACAGTCTGTATCCATGCTGTCCATCAGCCAGAGGGACATAGATGGTAAGTTTGGCACTTCATTTGAGTTTCACCCCGTTTCACCATGAATTGCATTTTATATTTATATAGTGCAGCCTGTTTCTTCCGTCAACACTGTAGACAGGAATGTACAAGCACCATGTGCTTAATTTTGTCAGAACACTTTTTTTTTACCCCCCCTCACATCCCTTGAGAATATAACTGAACCTTTTCCCCTCTAGACTAATAAGCTCCTGCACTTATCTCTTTTGTGCTTTTGACTGCCATCTGTCATCAGTTGGAAGAATTCGGCGAAAGAGACGGATCTCTTTTGCCTTCAACATCTCTCCAATGCTCCAAAAATCTAAAACTGATTTTGTTATCAGCTCTTCATCAAGTGATGATGAGGACTCCATAAGTAAGTTACAGTAGTACAGCAGCAGTACTAGTGGAAAACTGTTCGAAAGTAGAACCTAGAACATCCGAAGTACCAGTAGCACAGTAGCATTAGATGAGGCCAACTAGTTCTTTTCTTTTGAGTCACAACCAATCCGAAAAACAAGAGATCTACAATGTCAGACTGGTTCAGAACAACACCTTAAAAACTCAGGGGAGATACAAAATGACTATTTTTAAACTGAACAATGTTATTTTTGTCCCTTTCAGTTCCCATGCTTTTAATGTGGGTCAGAGATCGGCACTCACTGAAATGTTTGCAAAATTTTTCCATCTCCATGGCTGAGTTGCTACCAACACAGCCTTGCCAACTCGCTCCACTTTGTCTTCTTTTGGAATGTTTATGCCAAAGCCTCTGAATTACTCTCTGTCGGCATGACTGTAAAACTGAGAGATTTTCTGTGGTTTGCATATTTGGAATGAACGTTTTTTTTTTTTTTTTGGCCTTCTCCCGACTCCAAGAATAAAGACTTTTAGAGTTTTCTTTACGAACGATGTGAAAGATACCTTTCCCCTTTTGCTCTGATACTATGAAGCACAAATAATATCCATCTAGAGTTTGAAAAAGTTCTGCTCTTTAAAGAAATAGGCCTACTTTGCACAAAATGACAGAGGAACTATGATGATTGATATGAAATAAGTGACATTTTTATTATTATTTGTGTAAGTCTCTTTGAGAGAAGCGTATCTTTGGGAAAATCATTTCAGCAAACATCATTTGGCCAAGAGCACCAGGCAAAACCGTTGTAAATGCTTTTTCATAATTGTCCTGTTTGTGTCTTTCTAGGTATGAGATCATTTTCTAGCACTTCAAGTTCTCTGGGATACAGGTGAGACCAGTGTTCTGTTCTTTCTTTCCTTCTGACATTTATATCAGGTAAAATAACCAATGAGTTCTGCTTCAATGGTGTGACATCATTCAAATTGCGTTCTCGTAAAGGTTCCCTTATCAGCGTTGTCAACTTCTCTGACTAATGTTTAGTGTTGTAAATATGCATAAGAATGGTTTAAACACCAAACAGAAAGCAGTGAGTTGTGTGTTGCTGAAGATGGTCAAAACCAAAGTCCTGAGTTGTACAAAATGCTTTGTGTTAACTTTATATTAATGTTATTTATTGTATGCCCTTGCTTTGGTTCATATATACTGGGGGCCAGAGATAATGCAATAATGTCTGTAAGTCTCTGGGGGCTATGTTGGGAAACTCAACTTTATGTTGTGGTGTTAAGAGTAATGCCAGTTCCACTTCTTTGGTATACTCCACTACACTGGCTTATAACATTTTATGCATTTTTCCACTGCACAATTAAAAAGGCCTGACTATAACCAAAGAAGGTTATAAAAGAACTAATTTATGTAATCTTAGCTAACTTTTTCCTCAAAAACACAAGAAGCATAGTTCCAGTTTTCCAGTGCCAAAGATTCCAGTACTTTGCGCAGTGGAAAACATGTATTTTGTTTACCATGCATTACAATGATTGTTCTGCATTGCTTTCAGGAACTCTAGCCTAGTTTGGAGCATTTAAAGACGAAGTACAGTGTAATGTGCATATCTCACTATATATATCAATGATAATTTGTCCTGTGCTTTGTTCAGTATCACAGAAGAAGAGCCTGGCCCTTTAAGAGGGGATTTCGAAGGAAAAAGTGGGACCAAAATGAGCCGCACCTTTAGTTACCTGAAGAGTAAAATGTATAAGAAAAACAGAGTAAGTCAATACTTTTTACTTACTGTTTAATTACTGCAAATAATTCTAATGTCTCACAAATTTTGATTTTATGTTCTTCAAATGATAGATTAACCCATTTTTGGCATAACATTACAACCATCCACCTAATACTGTGTAGGTCCACTTCATCTCATTAAAACAACTTTGACTCATTGGGGCATGGACTCCACAAGACCTTTGAAGGTGTGCTGTGGTTCTGCGCCAAGACGTTAGCAGCAATTCTTTAAGTTCTTTGAGTTGCAAGATGAGAGCTCCATGGATTAGACTAGTTTGTCCAGCTCATCCCACAAAAGCTCAATCGGATTGGGATCTGGGGAATTTTAAGGTCAAATCAACACCTTCAACTCTTTGTCATGTCCGTCAAACCTTTCCTGAACTACTTTTTCAGTGTCAGCGGGCAACTAGTGGCCTAGTGGTTAGGGAGTTGCCTCTGTGATCAGAAGGTCATTGGTTCAAATCCCAGGACTGCCAGTGGCACCACGGAGGTACCCTTGAGCAAGGTACCGTCTCCGTGCTGTGGCGCTGGCTGCGCACTGCTTCACTCAGGTGAATGGGTTAAATGCAGAGAACAATTTCACACCGTTCACACTGTGTGCTGTGGCGTGGTGTGTTCACGTATGACAAATGTACACTTACTTACACATATCCTCCTGAAAGAAGAAACTTCCATTAAGGAATGCCATTGCCATGAAGGGGATGTAACTGGGTCTACAGCAGTGTTTTCAAAGTAACATCGACATGAATGCAGGACCCAAGGTTTTCCAGCAGAACATTGCCCACAGCATCACACTGCCTCTGCATCTTACTTTCCTCCCATAGTGCATCCTGGTGCCATGTGTTCCCCAGGTAAGCGACGCACACAAACCTGTCCATTCACATGATGTAAATGAAAATTCATCAGACCAGATCACCTTCTTCCATTTCTCCGTGGTCCAGTACTAATGCTCATTTGCCCATTGTAAGCGGAGGCAGTGTGAGGCTCTGGGCAATCCATGCATCCATGTGGATGCTTTTTTAACGCGTATCACCTACCTAAACATTGTTGCAGACCAAGTTCACCCCTTCATGTCAGCGGTGTTCCCAAACAAGTCTGATCCATGGAGGCTCCATCTCGCAACCTAGGACTCGAAGGATCTGCTGCTAATGTCTTGGTGCAGATACCACAGCACCTTCAGAGGTCTTATTGAGTCCATGTTTTAATGGGTCACAGCTGATTTGGCAAGAAGGAGACCTACACTGTAATATAGAGGCAGTTTTAATGTTATGACTGATTGGTTTATCTTCTCATACTAATAATATTTTAGTCTTATCTAATGTTTGTTTGTACCCTTTACAATGCTGCCAAGCTTCTAATAACATAAGCATTTCTTTCTTCACTTGAAATAGACAAATACAACACTGTAAATGGCAACACACAACATTACTTCACTATGTGAAAAGACATGCCTGACGTCAGTGGCCTAATAGTAGAGAGCTAGAGAACAAATTCTACTTAAAGTGTTTCTGCACTGTTCTTATCTGCCGTCAGCTCTGGAGGAAGTGAGGCAGGAAGATGTGACACGATGATTCGTGAGCTCAGGGCTCTGCCTAGAAAAGTCCTACACTTTAGGTGCTTCCTTTTTGTGAGATTCCTGTTATATTAGACAAATTCTGCAAGTTAAACAGGCTTCAGTCTGCTTTGTTGGTTGCATAGATTTATCTAGAGGGCTTCAGCGCTTACCCACTTATGTGCGTTTTTGCTCAGTTTGTGTTTACTTGTACCACCTTCATTGTGCTTTGATGTAAAAATAAAGCTGCTATAAAGTGTCTTGTGGAACAGACAATTTTCTCTAAAGAACTTTTCAAAATATGGGTCTGACACAAACGCTGGAGTAAGATGGAGGTGGTAAAGAATCATCAAAAACATCAAAGACAAGTAAAACATGAGAGTGAACAATTATTAGTAGTAGTAATAGTAGAACTATTTGTATTATTAGTTTTGATTATTAATAATGATGTTTTGAATTATTTTTATTTTCTTGTGTATAATACAACTATAGTTCCTGTCTCCCACCACTAGTTTGATGATGATTTGTTTATCTCACACCCTAAACTGCTTTCTTAAGGTCTACTTTGTCAGAGACTGAAAGGAGGAACAGCACAGTGTGCTTCCTATGCTTAGCTCATCACTTCCTCTGTAATCTGTGTGAAGGCTAGTTGTGCCTCTGCTCTCAGTGTGAGTGAGCCTTTGAAGGCTCCAGTTCGCAACCATTATGTTAAGTTATAGAAAGCTCTTTGAGCACGGACGCTACCTCAGGGTACCCGGCTTTAAAGGTGAAGAGGTAGGCTGGCTTTCGCTGTCATGCATTTCTGTAGGACTTTGAATACTGGTTTCATGCAAGTGTCGTTGTGTCTTGCGCAGTGGGGCGGTTGGTAGCACGAGTCTGTGTTTTCACTTCTTTAAATAGCCTTTGCGGTGGCATTTAGAATGCCCAGTCCTGCATCTCTTCAGAATCTCAAGAGGGTGAAGGGTTTTTCCCCTTTTAAGCATGACATTGCTCAGTTAACACCTTGTCGACGGTGATGTCATGCATTAACTCTAGAAAAATTTGTCGTTGGATGTTTACTTTAGGAACCTGTTTGCACTCGATTGGTCTTTTTACAGCAAACAGGAAGTTGGTGACAGAGGAACTTGACAGCTTTAAAACCCCATACTTATGTGTCACAGTGAAAAATGTTTTTTGTTCGGTGCCTAGACTGCCAGTTTCCACCTAATTTTGGTATCAAGGTATCAGCATTGCGATTTTACTGCTACATATTTGGATCATGATGCATTTCATGATATTAAAGGGCGCATATCATGACTTTTCTGAAATTAAAAAGGTTTTAAGTCTGTAAATATTATTTTAAATGGTACGTTTACTCCTCCATCTGTACAGTGAATATATGGTCAAAAAGCTACAAGCCTGTTTTCCAGTCTTAGTTTTTGTGATGTCACAAAACCAATACATTTAAATATATCTCCTCATTCTGGCTATAGCATTAAGCCCTGTCCATTCGTGCAACACCTTTAAAGGTTAAAAATGAAAATAATTAGACTTTTGTTGGATTACATGAAGACCTCGATTCATCAGAACACCCAGTAACTCACTTGGAGCTGTGATTGGTCATCCTGTCAGGAACGTTGTAACTGGTTAAAGGCTCATTTGCATATTGTATCCTTGTGCTATATCAGTATTGCAGAGACCGATATTAGCAGACGATATAAGATAAGATAAGATATCTTATCTTATCTTACTAAATAAAGTATAAGATATACTTTATTTATCCCGAGGGAAATTCTTTTAATGTTGTGGGGCTGCTTTGGCAATTTCAATGACTGGCGTAAACATACATTAACATTTATAATGGCTTATTCCAAAATAGTCATATGGTCATAAAGGCTGCTTTTGTCCATTTTGTTGTAATTCACCAGTGCTATGACAGCTGAAGCTTGTTGGAATAAGCCTTAATTAGTGTCCATATAGGTTTATGTCAGTTGTCATGAAGAGCTTTTTGGTCTTGTGTAGCCTTATGAAAAAAGTGAGTAAAGTGTTATGATGTTTTTTTTTCAAAAACAAGAAAATGTCAAAATGATTAACAAAAGGCTGTGAGTGTGAGCTTAGCGCAGTCAGTGTGTTGAATTAACCCTGCACCTTGCATACACAGGAAAAGGACAAAGAGAAGAACCGCGAAAAAGACAAGGAAGCCAAGGAGAAGGAGAAGAAGGCAGTTAATGGGCATCTGTTCAGCTCCGTGACCTCCATCCATTCGGCTTTGTGTCAGCACTGCAACAAAGCCTTAAATGCTAAAGATGCCATTGGCTGCACAAGTAAGAGACAGTTTAAAGTCTTATCGTGCTCTCGGCTCCAGTGGGAAAGCTTTAATGTGTCAGATATGCGCTCCACGTTGCCTTGTGAAATCTTCAGTGCTCTGATTAGGTGTATCAAGGCATGTTGCTTGCATGGTTAGCTTTAAAGATATTAAGATGTTTTGAGATTTGTTTAATTTAAAATGGACACTTTCAGATGCAAAAACTATTATATGAGTTTCCAGAAGACAAAAATGAAACTGAAGGGCAGTGGAAGAAGAGCGTGTAGCCTGTTCGCCAGCTCACCAGTGGGGAAGTTGAAAGCTCTGGAGCCTTACTGGGTTATAGTGCGTTTATGAACAGAACTAGGAAGGCGCCTTCCCAAAATGCTTTAACACACATTTAGGCCTGTTTTATCCACCCACAGGGCTTGTATGCAGAATAATAATAAAAAATAATAAGAAATAAATAAATAAATTCATTAATAGCATGCTAGAAATTAGATTTCTAAACAGAAATGAACGTATGTAAGGTATGGTAATTCTCATTTTATTCCATTGTCCCAAGCCTGATATAATGTATTCTACCCTATTTGACATAGTCTGTGTGAAGAAAATCACTTAAATCATGCATAGAGAATATTTTAAAACTATAAAAATTGTAATTGGTGCATGCCAGGGATCCAGTTTCACCATTTTAACCAGAGAAACAGCAAAAATTCAGTTCATTTCAAGCCACCACAGGCAACGGACCAGTGCCCGAAAGCCGTTCTGCTGACGTTAAGAACAGCCCTTGTTTGCATTTTCCTGTGCTTGCTGCTCCATTATTAAAGCGGAATATTTGTTTCAGTTGTTTTAATTTGAGCTAAAATGTGTAATATGCAGGCATGAAAGAGACACCACTTCAATTGGCCATGTCTTGGGCAATATTGGATTACAAGAAAGATAACTTTGCCTGCAGTCTCCAAAGTATTAAAGGAGCCTTGTGTAAAATTCATAAGATGCTTCGGCCTGATAAAAGGCCCGTTCCTTGTGGCTTGCGCTCACTGCGTGGTTGTAGCGGCTGCTTTTGATTTTTTCTGTTTTAATAGATAAAGCTTTAATTCAGCTTTGCAATATCTCATCTTAGGTCACTCAGAAGCTTCATTGGTTGCTACTGTCCATTATGAGACAGCATATTGAAACTGAAGATGGCTGTTTTGTATTACATACAATTTCGAAAAAATAGGCGAGTCTTGAAACTGAACCCAGGTCTTTACCCCAGTCTCATAAGGGTCACAGTCCTCCTACAGCAGCTACGTATAGTCATTTCACAAGAGGGTTTCATTGCTTCACAGTGGAAGCATTTCTTGTAACCTCCCATTTGACTTCCTCATGGAGCAGATGAGCGAATGATGCTTCATTTAGAGAGTGCGGGGTTTTATATACCTTGTATTTTCAATAGGAGTAGATCTGAGCCAGTAAATGTTGCTGAATGCTTTTATTGTTCCTGACATTGAGCTACATCTGACTGTTATGTTTATCAGTAATAGCTGTCATGGTCCAAACGTTGTCTATTCCCAAGGCACTCACTGCATTACAAATAGGCTAATAATAATAATAATAATAATAATAATAATAATAATAATAATCCAGGTCTGAGTTTTTGTCTTCTCTTTAAGATTTAACACTGCTTAATGTTACACTTTTACACTTCTTTGTATGTTCAGTTTTTACCTCTTTCTTTTTAAACTGTATCTATACAGTGCTGTGAATGGTTCCTGAAATGTCATTATATAATAAGTCCTAATAATACACAAAGGCCATCTAATTTAGCGATCACACATTTTGAATCACATTAATAGTGGTCATCAGGGCTCAGCATTAACAGCTGCCCGAATACTGAGGGAACGTGACTTTTCAAAAACACAGTCGCTTGCTCATTCAGGGCCATTGGCGTTCTAGTGCTTTCGGGGACGATCGATTCAGTGAACAGTTTACTTGGAATTTCTTCCTTTCACCTTCATATCCACTCGAAACAACACGGTTCTTCGTTAGATGTCTCTTAGCTGACATTACAGCTGTTCCAGTCAGATTCCTGACTGCCTCTGTTTGGGCAGGAGTCGCAGTCAGGGTTTTATTTGTGTGCTTGGTGGAGTTTCCTGGCTGGCACTGTCTTCACCACCTTGACTTTGAGCCAACAAAGCAAGCCAAGCACTATGATTTAAGCAAATGACTGCTATTAAGGATTTTTGACTGAGATAGATTCTCTTTTGGACCTTCTCTCTTGTGCAGTATGGTCAGTAGGTGGGGGAGCTCTATTCAGACCACTGATGGATTATCATGGAATGGTTGTTCAAACATGAGCCAAAATGTCTGTGAGGGATTGGAGGTGTAAAGTATTGCTCTTGTTTTAGGTTGCAGTGTGTGTGTTCACAAGAGCTGCAGAGACAACATCCCTGCCTGTACCAAGGGAAAGGTAGAGTTTGTTCTCTTTCTCTAAACTGGATTTTGTAATTACAGACCAACAAAATTCAAGTAACATTTTTGTGTGAAATCGCTTCTTTTTCTGTGTCCTCTTTCCATTTTAAAAGCAACAGCTTTCCATACCAGAGTCGACCACCATGCCTGGAGTCACTTTAAGAGTAAAAAGTATGTGAGCTTGTGGTTTCTTTTTGGCCAAACCAAGTGGCACAATGCACAGTTTGGTTCAGACACACTACCAAATTATGCGTTGCATTTTGATCTTATTTGTTTGTGTCTTTCTCAGCTTCTGCACCACGGGAGAGGCCCTGGTCGGCCGTCTTGTCTCCAGAGGACCACCCTTCAGTGATCGTCCCTCGGAGACACACCAGCATCATGCCTTTCAACAGCAGCAACCTTTCCAAAAGCATGTCAATCAGCAACATAGCTGTGTGAGTTTCGAATTTCCTATACGTATAGTTATACGTATAATTACTTTAAAATGTGCAGAAATATAAATAAACACACATAAATATATGTAACATTTTATTTAGACCCTAATATAATTTATTTTAATATTGTCTACGGTACAGTGTAAAACATTTGTGAGCCCACTGTCCCATCTTAAACTGTCCCAGCAGTTACCGTAGTAACTTTAAATCTTCAAATCATTCATTTGGAGAGAATGAATTACTCAAACAGCTGACTCAGATGAGGAGGCAGCAAGCTAAAAGCATGATAGCTGCCTGGATATATAAAAACCTTCCTTCAGTTTCACTGCTTTTCTCTGCTTAAAGCTCAGTGACTGGGCATACAGTCAGGATTGTTGACACCACAGGGATTCGCTATTTTTACATAATCTAACTCTAGGCAAAAAGGTTCTATATAGTACTAAAAAAGTGTTCATCAATAACATATGAAGTATTTTGTTGCTAGTTTACAATATATATTGCAAAATAAAGAAGACTTTTTCCCCAGACAAAACACATGCATCTATGATGGTTCTTCGAGTGTAACTTTTGCCTTTACTAAAGAATCACTGAAGAGCCAATTCTTCGAACCATGAAGAAGCATGCTGGGTATTGTAGAAAAAAAAACATAAATGAAGCATAAAACATAATAGAGCATAAAAACAATAATAAATCTTGAATTCTGTCAAATTGATAAAGCTGAGGGTTATAATACTGCACATGATTAATGACACATTGAACTCCAGTTTTAATGCACCTTAATATATATCACAATCACTGTATGCAATAAAATGGTCTTTTGTCCATATTCTGTAGTCCTAATAAAGATCATATTGATAAATGCCTGTTAACTCCTCAGAGCTCAGTTAACTACTGAATCTGCTTAGAGCTAACTGCTCTGAGCTCGTTAGCATAACTGTATGCTCGTCTTCCTCCAGATTTGATGACATGCCCATAAAAGGTCTGAGATATCTGTCCCAGTCCACCGACTCTTTGCACAAAGCCAACAAGGTCAACGAGTCCACCGAGTCTCTGATAGATGAAGGTGAGCAGCCTCATTTCCTCCCAAACAGCACCAAGATCTGTTTCTGTTTCCTGTAGCTTCCTCTTATCTTCCCAACAGCTGGACAGCAGGTGCAGACTTCAAACGAGCTGATGCCTGGAAATCTGTTTGACCAAGCAATTTAGAATAGCCGGCTGCATTTTCTTTGTGACATTTGCCGTTTGCTATTGATTCACCATTGCAAGCTTTATTCAATACACATGTTGAACTGAGTTTCCGTATTTTGATTTGTTATTTTTTTTAAAGGAACAGAGATGATTGATGGACAGCTGATGGGAGAGTTTGAGGCAGACGCTAAAGAGCTGGAGGCTGACTCCTGGAGCTTCACCATGGACAAGAATTACCTAAAGCAACTTAAGAAGGACAACATTAAGAGACAAGATGTCATTTATGGTAATTGTGGATGTCCATTTTTGTCTGTTTTACTAAAACCTCTAACAATCTTTTACCTACTGCAGAATTAACTTCACGCTATATGAATCTCTTGTCCTGTGTGAATTAGTCATAAACATTACAAACATCCCATGGCAACATTAAGCTTACACTGAGTAGTGCTTTAGACCTACACAGCAATAGGTCTTTTGGGTGTGTGTTTCTGCTTCAGTCTGAAGCAATCAGAATCTAACCTAAATATGTCCTACACTCGCTCCTTCCAGAGCTGATCCAGACAGAAATGCACCACGTGCGTACCCTGCGGATAATGGCAGACGTGTACAGCAAGGGCCTTTTGAAAGAAGTGCAGCTGGAGGCCCATACAGTTGAGAAGGTGTTCCCAATGCTGGATGAGCTGCTGGAGCTCCACACAGTCTTCTTCAGCAGCCTACTGGAGAGGAAGAAAGAAGCCAAGCAGGAGAATACAGATGGTGGCTTTGTAATTAACAGGATTGGAGATATTCTGGTGAATCAGGTGAGGAAAGACAAAAGGTCAGGTGATATTTCATTTATACATATGTTCTCTGACCTTATATTTAATTTACATTCCTAAGGAGTAGATTCACTGCTTTCACCACTGACTTTATTAGATTATTTTGGTGCAGTTCAGAGTGAAAAATATATTGCATTTATTGTATATATTGTTGTATATGTACAGATAAAAAAGAGAACCTTCAGACGGATTTGTTTTTACATTCCTATGAGATTAAGCATCTCATTAGTCTATATGGTGTACTTTAGTTCTCAGGGTCCAGAGCTGAAAGCATGAAGAAAGTCTATGGCAAGTTCTGCAGCCGACACAACGAAGCAGTTAACTTCTACAAGGACCTACATGCCAAAGACAAGCGCTTCCAGGCTTTTATTAAGGTAATAAATTCACTTTTTTCAGATGTACTTGTTTTTACAACTGGCAGAACAGACTTTCTCTGTGATCAAAAAGAAAACTTGCCTATGCACAGCTCAGGCAGCCTCATTCAATCCTGCAATCTGTTCTTTCAGAGAAAGATGAGCAGCAGCATTGTCCGTCGGATGGGCATCCCAGAGTGCATACTGTTAGTCACACAGCGAATAACAAAGTACCCGGTCCTAATGCAGAGGATTCTACAGCACACTAAAGGTGAGAGTCTTTATTATAGATCCTAAAGGTTTCTCATACTTTTCATACAATTCTGGGCTTGTTTTGGGAACAGCATCATCATTACATGCTTGTTTTAAAGGGAAAAATTATTTTCTTCGTTTTACGTCACATCCCAGCACTCAAACCATGATAAACATTACATTTGGAGTGGCATATTTTATGAGATTTGACGCAACCTTCCCACTTGAGAGGCCATAATGAGGCCATTTTTCTCTGCTGTGCTCTCAGCACTGTATGTAATAAAACAAAATACTTATTTTTGATACTGGCCAAATAATGAAGGAAAAATTCATTCGTTCACGGTGCATTGCACATATACAGTGGACCACACCTTGCAGTATGAGAACAGACTGTAGGACTGTAGGAGATGAGAGAACTCTGAGAACATGGTCTGAAGTTCTGCGTTGAGCTAGAAGGCCAGATCCTGCCTTTAATGAAACAATGGAGGATTAAAAGACAAGATTGAGGTGGAACTGGGGAGAAAACCCAGGAAACTGAATGTAGAGATAGACATTTATTAGGAGGGTTGATAGGAAGGAGAAAGAACTTCAAACATGGTCCTCCTCTCAGTTATTAGTTATTTCTTTTTATTTGCTCCACCTTGAATAAAGAATAAGAACAATCACAATGGCTTTCTGATACAGTACAGTGGACTGTCTTTAGGTGGAACAGAGACTGACTTTCTGGACAGCACAGAGGTTTGAAAAAATACACACAACCAAGTATACCAGAAAAAGCCTCAAGTGTGAAAACAACTTAATTCTCAAGCAGCCGTTAGAGACCTTGACACTAGCGAGTACTACCAGCGTCTCAGCTCAGAGCCCTCCCACCCGTCTGTGTTTAAATAATGCCTTCATATTTCTTCCTCTGTAAATATTCTTGTCTTATGGCCGGCCTTGCTGCTGCCCATATGAGGTGCTGTGTGTATACACCGTGCGTTTGCCACAAACACCAGCCAAGTGTTGCAGTATGTTAAGTAGAACGGCTGAAAGGGTTTTTGGTCAAGTTCCCGACAAGCCGCGAGACAAAAGCAGAGACAGATTTAAGAGAATGGGCCTGCAGAAAACAACTTGCTCGCCTTCAAAGACAGCTTAAAAGAGGCTTATACTTTTTTAGGGAGCTTAGTCTACTAAAAACATGTATGAAACAAAACAGGCTTGTTGCTTGTCTCAGGGGGCTTTTGATCACGTTGTTTTGTGTGTAAGTGCACTCGTTTCAGGGGTTTTGATCATTCACCTTGTGTTGTCTGTGTACCTGTCTTTATAAATGTGTGTGTGTGTGTGTGTGTCTTTGCTTTTTCATGCATAAACAGAGAACGAAGATGACTATGAGGACCTGAGCCAAGCTCTGCAACTCGTCAAGGAGGTAATAGCTGCAGTGGACAGTAAAGTGAACGAGCACGAGAAGAAGAGGAGACTGAAGGAGATCTATAACCGGACAGACGGAAAGTCCATTATGCGCATGAAGAGTGGTCAGATGTTTGCTCGAGAAGACCTCATACGAGGCAGGAAGCTCCTTCATGACGGCCCACTTCAGCTCAAAAGCTCTGCAGGCAGGCTAAAGGGTAAAGACCTCTCTTCTGACAAGTTTTGGTTCACCACTTCTATGACGATATAAGAGGGAAAGTGATATATTTTGGCAAGGACTGGAAGGTGCAGGTCAATAGAGTATTAACTTTAGGTCAGTAGAGTATTACTGGAGGTGAATAATGTATTACTGCAAGTCAATAGAATAGTTTTTTTTTTGTTTGTTGCCAGTTGATTACAGTAATTCTTAAAAGGATTTTTGCATTATATGTTTTTGACAGATAGTCAGTGCAAATCAAAAAATATCCAATTAAATATGCATACATTTCAATTTTTTTCTTGCCTTTGGATGATGTTTGAATTAAAAGCAGAAAGGATGTTTTTCTAAAACATATTACTGAAATCTCTTTTTTGCCGAATCAAAAAACACTGTTATTATAAAGCAATATTCAAGTGAGAAAGAGCATAAAAGAAGTTTAATACACCATTTCTTTTGAGCACATTACAGTTCCACTAAACAGTAACTTGCTTTAGATAAAAGCAGGCCAAGCCACAAAATTCAGGACACAAATTCATTAAATATTCCTCTGTTGAGTCCTCTTATGTTTCTAAATGACAGAAGAAGTGTCGATATGGATAAATCAATGATCAGAAAGTGAAATATAAACATGGTCCATTTGGGACATAAAGAAGACCATAAATGCATGTCTGATGTAAAGTACATTATTTATGAATAGACATTTTATGTCAGACATATTTGCAGCAGACCAAACCCTGCTTTGGATTTGAAGAAGCACATGCCAGCTGTGAAGTATGGTGGAGGGAGTATTGTGGTCTCAAGCTACTTTAATATTTCAGTACCTGGGCAGTCATTGGGTCAGTTAAAAGCTTCACAGTGTTCCAGAGAATCCGAGGCCGAATCTCAAAAAGATGGAAGTGAAATCAATATAGACTTTACATGAGAAAATCAACTGAAAAATAAAACCCTGAGAAACGAAAAAGATGGAGTGTTTGTACAGCACCTCAGTCAAGGGCAAAATTTAAGTCAAATTTAAGAATGGAGAGTGGGGATACAACTTCAAGGGAACTGTACATGGAACAAACTATTTTACAGGTATATATTATTCTTACCAAACCAAAGGGTTGTTTACTAAAGGGTTGTTTAATCTTTAGAGACTGTTTGTGTCTTATGCCATCATAATCTTATGGACAGTAAACCCAGTCTCCAAGAATTAAGTAGTTAAAGTTTATTTCATTGCATTCTGAATGATTTAACAATTCATCTAAAAGTGTATGATTTCTGTCAGAAGTGTATCTGTTTTAAACCAGATTTCTGATTTGCTTTTCAACAGATGTTCAAGCAGTGCTGCTCTCTGATGTATTGGTGTTTCTACAAGAAAAGGACCAAAAATACGTCTTTGCTTCTCTGGTATGTTATTATCTTTTTGACTTAGATTTTTCACAAGAAATGTTCCCTTTTGATGCGTCGCTGGTGCCGCTTCAGCGTTTGTATGCTGTACAATTTACCCAGTCATGTAGTTAAGCTGTGTACTCAGGTTGCTAGTTTCAATAAAGACGCTGACATCGTCAGGCTCTTGGCAGCATGAGAGCAATCCAGCAGTTATACAAGCTTTTGCAATGTTTTCCTTTTTCATGCCTCTGTCAACTGCAGTGATATTTTTTAGAGCTTTAGTGTTTCTGATTTATTGCCAAAATGGCTCAGTACAACAAGGGAAATTCCCGGCTTTGCACAGTTCCCTTGCCTGTCAGATCAAATGTTCTCACAGAGTACAAGTGGTGCTAACAGCTGATAAGGGAAATTTTGATAAAATGTAAAAATGTAGCAGATTTTCAATATAGTTAAACAGGTTTACGTAGAAAATGCTTTTGTTCATTGCTCGTTCCCAAAGTCATCACATTGTTTTCACAACATTTGGACATTTCTCAAGACCATAAGAGCAACTTCTTTGACATATTTCTTTTTGGAGTGCTGATATCTACATCTATACTATTTTAATAATCCCCTTTGCAACTGTAATGTAGTACCATATAAGCATATAAAGCCTATAAGTAACTCAGTGAGAACTAGCTAGGCTAAAGGGCAGCCTCCCCATGATGGGCTTAACTAAGCTCCCCAAAGGCCATATCCCCCCACTGAACCTTTTTTTCACAGATTGATCAGAAACATGAATACATTTTACTATTACCACATTAAAATCTGATGCTCAGAAATAAATTTGCCAGTGTTATCAGTCGGATGCATATATTATGTGTTTAGACTTGAAAGTTGATCTGGTATAAATAACAGAATTGTTTTGAACTGACTATGTTTGTATTATATTGATCAGTCTGTACCTTTGCTTTCTTCTCTGTTGCCTATCCCTCCTTTGACTCCACCCACAATGGCCCCTCCATTTCCCTTACCCCTTGTGTCTCACTCTCTACCCCTCTGCTTCTGTTTCTCTGTCCCTCCCTCCAAACTCACTCTCTCACTCTCCCTTTTCCTCTCTCCCCCCAGGACCAGCGTGCCACTGTCATCTCCCTACAGAAGCTGATAGTGAGGGAGGTGGCCAACGAGGACCGTGGCCTCTTCCTCATCGCAGCGGGCATCGAGCGGCCCGAAATGGTGGAGGTGCACGCCAGTTCCCGAGAGGAGCGCAACACTTGGATGCAGCTCATCCAGGACGCCATGCACTCAGTGTAAGTAAAGCAAACCGTGGTCCTGATTTGTAGAGCGATTTGGCACTGGGTTCAAATAGCATTTTTTATACTTATCAGTAATATACTACACTACTTTCTACCTGTTAGTGTCTGATTTAATGTGTTCAAATATCTGTTTTTATTTACTTTTATTCTTTTGATATTTGGATTTACAGCTGTGTTATTAGGTTCCTTTTCTTTAGGGTGTGTTGAAATCCACTTATAAGCAAAACTGTGTGATTATGATTAGGAGTATGATAACAATGGTGATTATTATTGTTTTTGCTCGTATTATAATTATAATAATAATAATAATAATAATAATAATAATAATAACCATTCAGGAATGTCAGGAATAGTAGCCAATTTTGGAACAATAACCCTTCAAGAATGCCACTGGAGCAACCATGTAGTGTTACTGTATTACTTTACTGTTTGAAAAAGTTGCAGTAATAGACAACATGCTTACACACTTATAGTCATCATCTGAACAGTAACTATACAAAACTGTGCAGAGTAAAGAAATAAAGAAGCTGTACTGAATCATGATGCCATTCTTTGGTATATGAATTTGAATCTAAACATGAAGCAAGCAGGACTGATGCAACCTGTGGTTTTTCTTCACAGAGAAAAGGATGATGATGAAGGTATCCCTAGTGAGACAGAAGAGGATAAAAAGCTACTGGAGTCCAAAGCGAAAGAGATGAGAGGTAAGAAGCAAAGCAGTTTTTGTTTTATCCTGTTAAAGGTTTTAAATGTTTGCTTTGTTGCTGCTGACGAACTTCAATGCTAACTGAAAAATTCAGCTGCAGATTTCAAATAACTGGATTATCTCTCTCTCTCTCTCTCTGTCTATCTCTCTCTCTCCTCCTCCCAGACATGCTCCAGAGAAAAGACGATCAGATCCTGTCTCTCCTGCAGGAGAAGACGAAGGTGTTCCGTGACATGTGCGAAAACTCGTCCCCGGATGAGAAGTTGATGTTCAGGGCCTGTAACGGTGACGTGCCCAAAGGAGAACCCATCATGAAGGAGGCCATCAAAGAAGGTTACAAGACTTTTATGAAGAATTTGGTTTTTCTGTACTTTAGAACTGTAACTCCTGTATTATTGATTGTTTGGCATGGTCTCCCTCATGGCTTCATTAGAGCTCATTTCCACCACTAAATATCCTCCAGGAGCCTTTTTAACTCACTTAATGTAATGCAGTTAGTGACGTGCGTGTCTGTGTGGGTTTGTGCATTCGGCAGTGGAGATGTTGCAGACGATGGTCAACAGCAGCCTGGGAGGGGCCGTGGGCCAGCAGGTGGTCAGTGCTCCGGGCAGCATGGTGTCCGTGTGTTTGCCTCGCAGAGCCGAAACATTCGGAGGTTTCGACAGCCACCAGATGAACATCTCTAAACGTGAGAGCCTGTTTTTTAGACTCTGCTTACATTACTATGCCGCTCATATTGCCATGCTTTATGCTATTTTTTTTTTTCGCCATTTGGGAGATAATACTGCGTGAAAATCAAGCACTAGCGTTGTCATCTATTTTTCTAATTAAAAAAACATTCATGCATCCTTAATCTCCAGTTTACTGCAAAGGCCCTCATATAGGTCCACAATGAACCCTTTGTCATGGTGCAGCATCATGTCATGTATCAGTACATGGCAGAGCTATACTGCATAGATACAATAAATGTATTGGTATAAAATTTATCACATCATTTATGAATACATTATGTTTAGTATCAGCTAACTGACTGCCCAAATTGACTGTTTTCAAGCTAAAAGACATGAGGTTAAAAGGGTGTAGGCTGGAATGCTGAGGTAACACATTAAGCTTTGTCTGTTTACCTAAAGGATTTTACTGTGTTTTTCATTATTAATTTCACGCCAGGTGACAGTTTTCTGTGGTGTCATTCTATATTTATTTAAAGCCGTATTGGCAAAAAGCTGAGTGGTGCACTGCAGCATGCAGAGAAATTGAACAGTGCTGGGAGTGTCCGGGTATTGATGCAGAAGTGTGCACTTTCATTAAAAACTATGAATTTTGAATTTTTGGAGACACTGTAAAGGTTCTTATGTGGGTCCCAATCAATTTTTTTAGGTCGTAATGCTTGTACACTATGCTCAATAAAGTGATTCTGAATTTAGATTAATGGCTGAATAATAAGGCTGAAGTTGTTCATGTACTTAAGGTGTCCACAGTGGAAATGAGTGAATTTCTGCTTACATCATTTTTATGTGCAGATGCAGATAAAGAAGAAGGTGAGGACCTGAGGAGGACAGAGTCTGACGGTGTTCTGAAGAAGGTGAGGACATGTTCACTCTGGCCTTTTCACTTTGTGATCCACTCATGCTCTCATTTAACAACTGCAAAGTTAAGCAGAATTTGCAGAAGCACACAAACACACACACACATGCACACATACACACACACTAGCGTTCAGAGCTGTTCGCCCTTGCTCCTGATCAGCAGACGCCATTTATTTTTCCTGTCAGGTCTAATAGCTAAAGGGAGTCAGAGAGGAATAAGGGCTCGGGGAAGGGAGGGAGGAATAAGCGTGCATTAGGAGTGTGGGCTGCAGCCTGGCTCTTTAGTGCTCGTAATGAGCAGCGCTGTGGCGAGCCAGCGGCCGCCCGCCTGTGGGAGTCAGCCTGATTAAAGGAGTCTCGCAGCTAGACTCGGCTAAACTGCACTCTCTGCTTTGTCTTCTCCACAGGGGGGAAACACCAACCTGCTGCTGCTGCTGAAGAGGAGCAGTGAGGTAACACTGGTGCATGCTTCTCTTCCATTGGGACGAGTTAGCGACAGTCAATAGTTGTTGGATTTAGCAGCCTAAGAGGCTGAAAGTGGCAGTTGGAACCGGATTGCATCCATTTGTTTGTTCTTGGTTGTTGTGTTGTCAAGTTTAGGGATATTATTGCCATTGTGCAACACAAATGATTCATTACATAAATATAATGTCATAATTACATATTTATTACTTAGAAATGGAACAAGGTATTTTTACCCTAACTTTCTTTGAAATGTAAAAATACTTTTCCCTTGTCCTCCACAGTTAAAATTTTGATGTTAATCCTTTTTTTTTTTGATGTAATACATAGTTTTTACACATTTTTTCTGTCTTCAAAACAAAAGTTAAATTAGTTTTCATCAAATTCAGACAGTGATAAAATATCTCCTATGTACAAAACGCATGGAGGGATTGCAAGAATCTGCACTCAGCTATGAATGAGAAATAATTCATATAAATTCTTAGCATTCTTTTTTGTAATGCTGACTTCAAAGGAAATTTAGCCAGGGCTGTAGAAAACTATTTGATATTTCTAGTTTTGTAACTCTGTGCTGCTTAAATTCTGATTTGAAACCTTGTCATGAATTCATATTCAGAAACTCAGATGTGCCTCATTAAAACTACACCTACCATTATTGAACTGTCTAGCCCACTGATTGTGATTGATCACAGGACACTGCATTTGAACTGGACCATAACAGATGAACAAATATCATTTGAGATGTTAGGGTCATTGTTCCCAGTGAGATGCCTTTGAAAGTACATTAAAAAAGTCAGAAAGTTTAGAAATCCTAAAGATCATTAATATTAAAAGGATGATCTTTGTTTTTTTTTACAGGAGGTCCTGAACAGCGTATCTCACCTCCACAGTCTCCTCAGCTCACTGCAGGTGTGTTACAGTGTTTTAATGCAAGTCTAATAAACAGGAGTCTCCTTACTTGATCACAGGGGGTCCGGAATGTGGCTTTATGTGGTGGTGGAAAGCTCCATAATAGCTACTGTATCTCACAGCATAGAGAGACAGTCTATGTCTCTTTTATACACTCTTTTACATATAAAGACAGCATTCATATGAATGTGTTAGTTTTTAAAACTTGACATTTATGTTTTTTCCTTCTGGGCTCTGTGTGAAGAGGCCTTATGACTTATTGTGCAATAACTGCTCTGACAGGACATGTGGGTGGGTCCAAACTTGCATTGCACACTTCTGTAACCAGTTTGCAATGTAATCCATGTAGTTACTGAATAATAATCCTTAAAAAGTAATAATCCTGGGAATTTAAGAGGTTAAATAAAGCAATAAACCCCAAGAGGCCATGCCATTCGTGATTTGCATGAAGAAGCCAAATTTCATAACTTGCATAGAGCCCTTTGTAGAGTATAGTGCTTTATGCAATCATATGCAATCATATAGTAATTACTTTAATTAAAATCCAGTGTTTTAATGAAGGAGCCTTTTCGCCTGTTAGCTCTGATCACCTTAGTTATAGTTAAGAAATTAAGTTGTGTCTATGTGTGTTTTGCAGGCTGTGGTGGTACAGCAGGACACATTCATTGAGGACCAGCGGCAGGCCCTGAGCGAGCGCCCCTCTTCTCGACCCTCCTCACGGCCGCCGTCTCTGGTGGAGCAGGAGAAGCAGCGCAGCTTGGAGCGCCACAGGCAGGAAGCAGCGGCACTGCAGCGCCAGCAGGCCGCACACGCTGAGGAGAGGAGGCGCAGAGAGAAGGAGTGGGAGATGCGAGAGAAGGAGCTGGTGGACCGGGAGTCGCTGCTCAATAGCAAGGAAGAGGAGGCGCAGAGGAGGCGTAAGGACCTGGAGGAGGCACGTAGGGAGCTTCAGGGAAGAAAGGAGGACTACCAGAAAGACCTGGAGAGGCTGAGGGACGCTCAGAGAAAGCTGGAGAGAGAAAAGGAGCAGATGCAGAGGGAGATGGAGCAGCTGGAGTACATCAGGGAGACAGAAGTGAGTTAAAAGAACCACTCAGATGAGATTAGTTTTACTAGGGCCAAATTACCAAATTACCAAATTACCTCTGTGATTGTAGTCACGTCCGATTTTGTCATGTCTGTAATTTACATGAACTGAGTCTGTAAAGCTTTTTACAAGGTTTGGCCAATTTGACAATAATTTTGTCACAATTTCAACAGTCTTGACAGAGAGGTGTAACAATGCATTGAAATATGGTGATATTGCAATGCAACAATATGACAATATGTAGCGTTGACAAGTGACAATGTGAAAAATAAGCATTCTATTAAGATCTGATAATCAAGATATATGAAAATGGGTGTCTCAGATAAAAGGAATGTGTAAATGCAAACATGATTTTCTGCAAAGGAAATGAGTAGTTTTTGCACAAATTTAAGATATTTAGATATTTACACTTTAGATATTTAAATTTTAGATATGTGGTAGCTTGCTTAAAACAATTTCCAAAATGTAAATATTATTTGTTTGAACAGTTTAAATTTCATTTTAATTCAGACTTTTTTTTACTGCATTTAAACATTTCCCTGGGGAGATTTTACACTTAAAGTCACCATTACTTAAGGTAAAAGGGAAACTTTAGGCCAAAATGACCACAGACATTAGATTTTTAAAATCAACACAGATTTTTAAAGGAGCCAAAATAGGCCTATAGACAAACTAATTGCTTTTAGCAATATGAGCATCTAATTTTATATAAAAATTGTGTGTTTATATTAGGGCTGCACAATATATCGCAAATTTATCGTTATCGCGATATCAACATGCGCAATATACATATCGCGAAAGACTGACTGAACTGCGATAAATGGTGTTTTTCCAAAGCT
>JBBPCZ010000040.1:508306-511910 GCA_037974445.1 Brycinus macrolepidotus | reverse complement strand
AATAATACATTTTATTTGTCAGTGCCTTTTACAGCTCTCAAGGTCACTTTACAGAAAAACATACATACAAATTTACATACGAAAGACATTTAATTACATATACATACAAAAGGACATTTAAATGCATATAGATGATAGTGGTATGAAGTTTGAGAAAGTTATGTGGGGTAGGCTAATCTGAACAGATGAGTTTTGAGTAGAAATCTAAACATGGGCAAGGATGTTGCGGTTCGGAGGACTGAAAATTCCAAACACTTTGTTGTTATTGTTATTATATTTAAATAGTGTAGGCATTATACGGACAACACAACTAATGATTAACAGTTCATAAATAATAATAATCACTGGTAATTCTGCAAGTCTGTGTCAGCGCAGTTCATATCCCACTTTAAACAGAGAGCAGGGCTTGTTCCGAGCCGCACTGTATAAACAGGCCTTAAACCTCTCACTCAAGAGAGGCCCTCAGAACCGGAGTCCTCAGGGCAAAGAGCCTGCATGAACCTGCATTTATTAAAACTTTCTGGGGCTCATTTGCATACACAGAAATGGGTTAGTTGGAGATTTATTGAGTTCGGCACAGTGGGAGGTAAGGGGTCTAAGTGCTTCTCTGAATTCTGTGCATGCTCAAACTCTCGACGTACCTACTTAATTATAGTCATTTGAACTCTCTCACAGACATATACACACACACACATACACACACACACACACACACACACACACACACACACACACATCTATGCAAGCCCTTTTTTACAGACTCGAGTGTGCTCTAGGTCATGTTCAGGGCAGGGGAGCCCATCTGCGGCCCAGGTCCAGAGGTCAGCCTGGTGTAATGATTTCACTGCTCTGACACACCTGAATTACCCCATTAGCTAATGATCATGTTCAGTAGGTGTTTTAGAGTTGGGCTCTCCTGTATAAGCAGTGGGATATAAATATATTATAGGTATGCTTATCTAAGCTATATTAGATTATAATTAAATTATATATGATGCATACTGCAGAAAGTTCAGGTGGGGGCGATGGGAATATCTGAGGGAATTTGTCGGTTATGAACTGAAAGATTAATCTCATGTGGGTGTTCTCAACCTTTTACGACTCATGGCCCAAACAACTAACCATAAGAGCTGTGGCCCACCAGAAGATTTTACTGATCCTATCTTTTAAAATGCAAACAAGTGTTAAACAATAATCAATGTATCCTTTCTAATAAGACTATAATGGTACATAATAAGCACGTGGCTTATATGCTGTGTGGCAACCAAGTGTTGGATGTCGGGCTGAAGAGACGAGATCCGATTCAGTTTGACAGGCTTAGATACTCAAACTTTTTAGCCTCCAAGTAGCCATGAAATCTCTTTAAAACTTACATTGACAAAATCTTGGAGCATTCAACACAGCGATAACCACTCGTTTTCAGTTCCCTCGCATGTGAGGCCTAGTGCTCAGCTGTGTTTTCTTTGTTTCACTTCATGCTTGGCTTTCTAGGTTTTCTCAGCCTGAGACACAGGTGCCATTTCACATGTGAAAGAGCCTGACTCGGGACCTACTTTTGAGAAACCACGTTTGTACCATTTATCATTTGATATGACGGGTGAACTCCATGTGAATCAGAATCAGATTTAGAAAACTTTACAGATCACAGAGCAAATTGCTTATGCTACAACTGCACAGTCACGCTGTGACACAAAGACAAGAAATAAATATGAATAAATAGAGAAACATAAAGTCAAAATAAAGCTCTCCAGAATCTTCTCTGTACTATATTTTCTATGCTTTATACTCAAAATGCTGTGGTCACTACATTACATATATGCTCAGTAAGAAAGGTGATGCAAATAGTGGTTTGGAGTTGTTCTTTATACTGAGTCCATTATTAAAGGTAACTGACATAAGTAGTGATATTGCATATGATGAGTCTAATATAATAATGACGGAATTGCACATAATGATAATGATTTAGCACACAATAAGAAATTGCACATCTGAGTAGCAGCAGGTTATTGCACAGATAATTGGGTGGGTGTGTGATGGCAGAGGAGTTATAGAGCCTAATGGGTGGGTGTGTGACAGAGGGAGGAGTTATAGAGTCTGATGGCAGTGTGGGAGGTGTTATAGAGTCTGATAGCAGTGGGGAGGGAACATTTTCTGTGGTGTTCAGTGAAGCACTTTATGCTGGTGAGTCTGTGGCTAAAAGTGCTTTGGTCGGTCAGCCAAAACTTTAAAACCTGCCTAATATTGCGTAGGTCCACCTTGTGCCACCAAAACAGCTCTGATCCATCGAGATATGGATTCCACAAGACCTCTGAAGGTGCTGTGGTTTCTACACCAAGACAATAGCAACAGATCCTTTAATTCCTGTAAGTTGTGAGGTGGGGCCTCCATGGGTCAGACTAGTTTGTGTAGCACATCCCACAGATTCTTATCAGCTTGAGATCTGGGAAATTTGAAGGGCAAGGCAACACCTTGAACTCTTTGTCATGTTCCTCAAATCTTTCTTGAACAATGTTTGCAGTGTGACAGCACACACTGAAAACCACTGCTCTATATGTTATATGCTCTTTATGTTATAAACAGTCATGTGTAAAGTTTGGGCACCTTAGTTCAAATGAGAGGTCTAGTTCTATTCAGACACAAGAATTATTTATGTGTGTAAACACAAGAATTATTTATGTGTGTTTCCTCTACAGAAAACACACATAAATAAGACACTTCTCTGCAGCCTTTAAAGCACAATTTCTATTGATTTGCTGAGTATATTGGAAAAAACATATATAACTGTGCCATACCTTATGCACAGTCATTAAAATGCATGTCATTTGATACATTTTGACCAGAACTGCGTATTTACCCTTTGCATTGTGTGATAATTTATGTCTAAAGTTACTTGGGACCAGCTGGATACAGAGGACAGTACTGGTTATGTTCGAATAGACAATTATGCTTCATAACCATGTTTTAATGAAGACCAACAAACAAACAGATCTATCCGATGCTATATCCGGCAGAGTGGAGGGAGCATAATTTTAGCCTAAGGAGGCCTTTGCCAAGACATAGTTCGGAGCATGCAATCTGTGGACGCAGCTTTCCCTTGGATGAACCATATGGCCACTGAGGGACTGACTCCTCGCTAGAAAACTGGGTCACCGAGCAGCACCGTGATGAAGTAACACATGCAGAATGAATGTACATATTCATCGGTGGACTACTGCATAATTCAAATACATCTGTATATTAAGGCTTGTTCTGACTGGCACACACTGACTGGTACATTATGGTTCAAATACTGGAGACCATCTACCCAGTCCAGTGCTCAAAACGGTTCAGTCTGACAGAGCTGGTCTGACAACATCATCACCATCATGGGTTTTCCTTTCACACTGTATACATTGGTTAGCTTGTCAGCCATTGGCTAGCTAACATAAAAGATGAACATACATTTTACACAAGAGATAAAGGTTAGTAGCGAAGATCAGTTTATGAAATATTATAGAAATATTTACAAAATATGTTTTTACAATTTTCTACTACAAATGACTTTGGGTGCTAAGGCTAAGGTCATGCAAATACAATTAATTCAATGCAATTCTATGCTGTTTCC
>JBBPCZ010000040.1:498306-503306 GCA_037974445.1 Brycinus macrolepidotus | reverse complement strand
TCTGGACCCCCCTCCCTCTGCGGGTTTTCCCCACCCACTTGTGGGCGGAGACTATCCTGAAAGTTCTCCCAGGTTCAAAGATCTTGTGTTTTTTCTGTTTGTTTCTAAAACCTAAAATAAAAGAAATTTGTTCATTTTTGTTCTTTATGTTCATTTGTGTGTGACGCCATTTTTAAAACCCCAGTAGTGGTTATTATTATTATTACATGTTTTTAAATGACAATAACTTTGGTTCTATGTGACACAGGAACACCAAACAAAGCTCAGCATGACGTCTGACACCTCAAGCATCAACACAGACCGGGGAACTTACATATAAGGAGCTGTTTTGCCATATGATGACAATTTACCATTTGTTGCACTTGCAGCTGTGATCTGTGCCGCTCGTGTTCTTAGGGTTAATATTCCTGATTGCAGAAGAAATGTTGTACGTGTGGAGGTCAATACATTTTCAGCCCTGCAGAACATCTAGTGGGCTTCAAAAATAACAGTAAACCTGCTGAGCAGAACAGTAAACACAAAACTCCTTTGAGCTTTAGTGTAAAAGTATATTTGTTTGGTGGAACTCATGGATTCTGTTGTTAAGGATAAAGGCCACAGTTATAAATGTGTGTGTGTGTGTGTGTGTGTGTGTGTGTGTGTATGTTTGAGAGCATTCTTTAGTAAAGGTCATAGGCTCCATTGTTAAGAATAAAACCCAAAGCAAAGCATCATTATATAAATGGACGAGGCACAGCCCTCCTGTGTGGCAGTGCACTCAACAAACCCCCCCCCTCTCACTACAAACCACACACTGTTTCAACCACGAGAGTAATTCCAGTGATGGAACGCGTGTAGCCAGTGGCTTTAAATCAAAGTGCTTGCCAAACCGAGGTGCTGTTTGAGGATCAGGTAGGCCTTGAGCGCAGTGCATCAGCGGATGGCGGCGGAACTGATCTGGGAACAGCAGCCAGAGTCCCTCACGCTGTTGGCTGCATTCCCACACCTTCACCCATTATGTAGGGAATTCGTTGGTGCAGTCTTTCGATGCACGCTCCCTCCGCTCCCGCTTCCTCCATTCTTCTCAGTTCAGCAACAGTCAATAGATTTGTCAGCATTAATAATTTCTAGGGACTCATTTCTTTGACTCATTTGTAACGTCTGCATAGTGACTGCAGTGAATCAATCACGGTGCAGAAAAAAAAACAAAAACGCCGTTGCCCAGGCAACACGCATGACATCTGTCAGATTCCAGACACTTTTTTTTGTCCCCGTGGAGAGGCTCATTTGCCATGCTATTCCATCAGACTTCAGACGTACAGAAATACGGCGCAGCAGCTAAACATACCAGACAGGAGTGGATTATAAAAATCCAGTCTTAGTTTGTATATACAGCATCAATACTCAACACTCATAAAGGGGAATTCCACCAATTTTTCAAAAATTTCTCCATAACAAAATGGTAAAGATGGTCATTTAGAGCATTTTGTGTGAAAATCTTCCACACTATAAAAACAGGTCAGAATTGGGTAAACCTGCTGCATGGCATTTTTTCACAGGTATACCAGTCGAACCAGCAGACAGTTTTTCTGTCAGAGCTGCTTGTGTTGTTGTGGTCTATTATGATTTATAGTCTTGTTTGAGTTTTTTAATTTTTTCTCACCGTTCTTTAGCTGTGTGATGAAAACCTAACCCATCTAACCTGTTAGTGATGTCCTGGTACACCTTCGCGTTTCTCACAGTGTTAAAGATAAATTTGTAAGCGTCATAGAAAACTCCCACTTCAGCCCAAACAGACAGTAGTGCTTGTACTTTGTCGACTTCCTGGTTGTTAGTTTGTGTCTCCATTGTTGTTTTTGTGTCCAGACAGTAAAAAACAATGGCCTTTTTCCACTGTTGTGATGACATTTCGACCAATCAAAAGGCAGCGACACAGTCAGCTCGGTTGCGGCCCACCTTTGGCCCTGCCATCAAGCAGCTGTGGTACAGGTTGCTTTATTTGTAAATGAAAAACATTTGTTTGCGATACGGCGCGGTTCCTTGTGCCAGTGAAAAAGTGTCATTTGACATAACCATATTATAAATGTGTCATGGATGATGTCATAAGACATGTCATGACAGATTACATCCATTTATAAGACCATGTTACCACTGTCAGTAAACTGTCATGACAGAAGCGGCAATGTTTGATGTCATGGGAGTTTATGTCACACGGTAATTAAAAGTGACAACATCAAGCATTGCAGTAACTATATTAGAGCATAGTCAGGGCCTTTTAGAGCAAAATGTCATATGTGTAAATATCTGAAACATTGCGAATAATGCCAGAGGCCACATATTTTATCCTCTTTGCATGATGTCAGCTGTCATCAGCACTCAAGCTTCAAGCATTTAGACCATGTTTTGGGCCAAGAGAATTTCAATACGTGCTTTTAGCAGTGGTTTGGATGAGAAAACTGTCAAATCATTTTGGCAAATTAGGCAATTATTTAGACAAAACCTGCTCTTCATCCCAAGGCGAGACTCTGACGGACATAAAGTTGTGCTGAAGCCAAATATATCCAGAGTATTAGCACGCTTGAGTTTATTCAGAGTGTTCAGATTTTGTGTTTGGATATAATTGAATGTTATTCCAGTAAGCAGAAATGGGGAATCGATGGACAACCAGAAACTTGAATGAAACAAATTCAGAATGTCTCTGCCAGTAACTGAACTATGCGGAATGAAAATAAAACTGTTTTGTGTTTACAACATGTTTGTGTTTACAACAGACCTGCAGTCATACTTATTTCTTGCCATACTGTTAAAGTCAGTTTTAAAAACTTGACCTTCACCTTGGCCTGTCCAAGCCCCAGCAGTGCACTAACCATTATATCAGCCGAAAGAACCATGTGACCGGTCCGGATGTGCTGCCAGGAATGGGAGGCCATTCCAGGAGGCATCAGTGGGCTCTCTCTTATAAAATAATGAAATAATGTGCCAGATATAAAATAAGGATGCCACAGTGGCTGCTGGCACAAAGCCATTGAATTTGAAAACTTTTGGTTCCCAGAAGAACCTTTCAATGCATCATTCTTTGAAGAGAACTTCTTTTCTGTATGAACCCGTGTGAACCTGTATGAACCTGAACCTTGAATTTGTGAATCAAAATAGAACCTTTGTAAAACATCTAAAAATTCCACCCTATAACTGGTATAAATGCTTCATATCATGTGGATCTTTACACTTTACATAAGGTTCTCACATGCTGAAAGGTTCTTTAGGTAACCAGAAGTGGTTCTTTTATTTTAAAGAGTGCAGAAAAGTATTGAAGCTCGATTAACTGTGAGTTAGATGAGCTGGCAGGCTGGGGTGACTGTTATATACAGTGGTGTGCAGAAGTATGAACACTTCTAGTCAAATGTTTTGTTGATTTTCCAAGCAAACGTAAGTTCACGCGATCTTTACAGGGAACACACTTAAATATGACACTTTTCGACTTTACGGCACAATTTCTATTTTTTACTATTTATCCAATAGGATAAAACAAAACGTAAAATTTGTCATGATTTTGGCACAGACCACATTTTAATGTATTTTTTTGTTTTTGTTTTTCCACAATATTTAGCAAATGAACAGTAATTAGAATGTGCATTAGAATGCAACAAAACAAGTTATTTGACTGTATATATAATATAAATTTCTAACTGTATAATTAATAGAACAGAATGGAAAAACGATCTCCTGTAAATAGACCTAAAAGATCTAACTGTAAATAATATAATATAATATAATATAATATAATATAATATAATATAATATAATATAATATAATAGCATTAATTATTAATTTGGCTGCATTTTTATTATGGAATGCTAAAAAATCCCCCAAAGAAGGAGCCGTTTTAAAATGCACATACTTTTGAAAAGTTTCCCTTCTCTGAAAATCGCAGCGAAAATCTTGGCTAATAAACGAAAATGTCACTAAGTGATTCGCAATTCAGAAAATTGTTTGAAAAAATAGCTTTAAGAGAAATGGGTCCTGTAGTTCTTCTTAAATTTGCTCCTCATTTTTCCTCTAACCGATTACTTCCTGAGAGATGTTACATTTCGAATAAGTCATCGTGGAGTTTTTTGAAAAGCACCTTCATTTCTGGAAGAGGAGAGTCATTACAGAAGCTGGAGCCAATACCGTCGATGGAGCTGCAGCTCGAAGCAGGCGCACAACACTCAACTGGTAAACAAAAACTGGAAGAAAGCTCCTTGGCTCCAGTTTTTCATTTTTATATATTTATTTCTTCAAGTTTTTTTGGCCCTTCTTTTCGCTCCTGCTGATTCATGCTTGGTGTCTCACTTCAAAAGATCCAGCCTTTCTCTTGATAGGCTGCAGAGGGACGTGTACTCTGGTGTCCCGGGCCTACGTGCTTTATCAGTAGCAGTGAAGAACATCATGGCAAGGTTTTTAAACCGCAGGGTTTTCTCGCTGATCTATTCAAAGGATGATGGAGCTTTTTCGTTTTGACGTGCTGGATGTGAGAAAGAGACTGATGTATTATAGCTGGAGTGAGGGAGCCGAACTTTTCTTAAATGGTTTAGAAATGAATGCAAGCTTAAGGGTCTTGACTCACTGTTGTCTGCATGATAATTTTGACGCTGGGATCATTTTTGTCTGACGGGCAAAGGATTTTTATTAGCACTAACTGATATTCTTAATACATATACCAGAATCAGCCATAAAATTAAAACTCTCGGGATTATATTGTGTAGGTCCCCCCAGGTGTGCTGTGGTATCTGCACCAAGACTTTAGCAGCAGATAAGTTGTGAGGAGGGACCTTCATGGATAGAAGTAATTTCAACAGCACATCCCACAGATGCTCAATCAGACTGAGATCTGAGGAATTTCGAGGCCAAGTCAACACCTTGAACTCTTTCTCATGCTCCTCAAATCATTCCTTAATAGTTTCTGCAGTGTGTGCGTGTGGGGGTGGGGTGGTGGTGGTGGTGGTGGTGGGGGGGGGGGGGGGGTAGTGCCACCCTGAAT
>JBBPCZ010000040.1:477340-491942 GCA_037974445.1 Brycinus macrolepidotus | reverse complement strand
CCTTCACACACACCATCGTACATCTACACACCTTCACACACACCATCGTACATCTACACACCTTCACACACAGCATCGTACATCTACACACCTTCATACACACCATTGTACATCTACACACCTTCACACACACCATTGTACATCCACACACACGTTGTACCCAAATTTATTAGATCCATGTCGCACAGGCTGATTTGTAATGATCTTATAAGACTGCTGAAAGTGCACAGTCTGTAAAAGGCATTAGAAAGCTTGGGAACTCTTGTCCAGTGGTGTTGTACCAAAGAGCCCTTTTTTGCAGCTTTATCTTTAAGACTGAATTCTGTGTACATTGGGTACGTGACTTTGCTTCGTTTGAGAGCAACTCATAAGAGACATTAACGAGTCCAGTTCATCTCCTGTGGTCACCGTTTCACTTAAATCTACATACTCCACTGTCTGTGGTGTCACTGCGTCTAATCAAAACTCTAATTGTGTTCTACTAATGTTCCTTTGCGCGGGCCGAGATATGCTGAGAGCTTAATCACGCCGCCCGTTGTTTGGTGGAGCTGATGAGGTGCGGCCGAAAGTGCCACTTTGTTCAAGTAGCTTGGCATTAGAAAACTTCAGCATGAATGGAGCACTCCAGTTTCAAAGAACAAAAAAAGATGGAGAAAGAACACTCGGTTCTCCCACGCATTGCTTGAGGTTCAGTGTATGGAGCATGTTACGGAAGAGGCCCGCGTACTGTATCCCACTGCACTTTAATCAGGTTGAGCATGCTCTTCACAGGCTGGTTACATTTTCCCAGGTATTCTGTACAGTGCACTGGCTAATGTAACTGATGGCATACTCCATTATGGGGGGACACACTATTCTTTTCTTGGGGTGGAAAAGGCAGACAAACTCTAAGGTCTTTTTCTCTTTCTTGGGGATTCACGCTGCGTTTTTGGCCGTGTGTCTCCCTGTTGCTAAGCAACAGTAGTGTCAACAATAAAGAATAAAAAAAAACCTTTTCTTCCCCCCCCCCCCCCCCCCCCCGCCCCCAATGCACACACACACACACATGCACACACACACATACACCCCACCATGCTTCTGTTAGTTCTGTCCACATAGTGTGTTTGGTTAAAAAGTGTTCTGCCAACACTGTTCTATCTGATAGCCAGGGGTGGAAAATATGTAATTAATTGTACTTTGTCACCATACTTACGTTCATTTTGAGGATTTGTACTTTAATCAAACATTATTGAAATTAAGTACTTGTGCTTTTCCTCCGTTACATTCCCAAAATACACACTTTTTACTCTTTGCTATTTTCATTTTGACCTTCACAGTGCTGGTTACAAATTTCAAAGGTCAGGAGGTTTTCCGCATTTTTCAGAGCAGGTTCTCATGTATCCATTTTTTTTTTTTAATTAAAACATACAACTGCATTCATTTTACTGTAAGACTGGACAGCCAACTGCTAATTCGTCTTTGAGGTGCTGCACTGGTCCTCGTTGGCCATATTGCTGAGAAAGAGGAGGAGCAATGTGATGGTTATGATAATTTTACAAGCAGATTTGCATCAAATTTTACAGCCGTTCAAGAATTCATGGAAAAAGGTGAAGATGATGAAGCCTTGCTAGTTTGGTTATGAGGTGGTCAGTGTTACTTTCATTAAAAGTAATAATATTAATAAAGAAAACATGCCCTGACTCTTAATTTTACTTGTCAAAAGATTTACTTTTTAATTTTAACCAATCATGAATTAAAGTTTGGGGGCATCTGGTCAAATGATTGATTTTCTAGAGAGAACACGGTTCTGCACATTTACAGTTTATTTAACATATTGGTTAAAAAACATACATTTTGGCATATTTATTTATTCAACATGTTATTGAGAGTAAATATATAAAATTTGTGAACTAAAATCAGCACAAAATGCAGTATTTAAGTGTGTGGCCTGAAGAGAATGTATTTCAGGACTTATTTTCTCTTAGAAAAACAAAACATGCAACTCGACTGGCTGCATTAATTTTTTTTTCTGTGATTAATCGTGATTAATCGCATTGTTATACGCAAAATTCAATAATGAATTCAAAAGTAGTGTATTGTGCACTTTTATTTTAAAAGTACTTCTATATAAACAGAAGTGCAATAACATTTGGTTTGCAAACACTTTAAACAAATAAGGTGCTTTTTAACAGCAGTATTCCTTTACACAGCGGCAGTTAAAATATTTCTTGTAAATCTCAACTTAAACATTAATGTAATCAAATCAAATGTAAAACCAAAGCTGTTTGTCACTGCCAGGGCATTCACGTTTAATCTAGTTTGTTATAGAAAAACAAGTTCCCCTCAGAGTCCAGAGTATGGGCACTGAAACCATTATAGCAGACGGGGACGCGTCCGAGACGTAGAGCGCTGCACGCATTTGAGTGTAAATGTTGCATAATTGTTGTATAAATGTTGTATAACTGTATAATTGAGTTGAAATATTGATACTTTGGGTGGCATTCATATCACTTAAGCTTTTATGACAAATAACATTACCCTATAAAGGCATTTATAAAGGCTAACACCAACCGAACACAAACATCATTCCAGTTTCTGCGGTGAAACTGACAAAATTAGCCTTTATGACAACTGATACTTGTCGGAATGCACCTTTATAAAAGGTAAAATGGTTTATGTCAGTTGTCATAAGAGTCTTATGTAGCTTTATGAACGCTGCCCTTCAGTAAAATGTTACTGATCCTTCCTTTCTTGAATTTTATTTTTTTTCCTGCTGCAAAATGATGTATGAAAAACAGCCAGTTCCTTTTTTCATCATATTATCATCTCTTTATCCCTTAAAATTAAATAGGCTGTTTGTGCTACTGTGCCTTTAAAACTGAAATATGTAAATGAGCTCTTCTGACTGGCTGCTTTGGATTAAACTCCCAAGGCAGAAAAACTCGGCTTAACTAAACTACTGTAGGCTAAATAGGTGGATACATGTAAATGAACTGGGTTTTGTGACATCACAACACCAGGACAGTCAAAACAAGCTGTTTTTGTGGATTCATTTTCAGACATGGACTGTATGGACAAAGAGATTTGAAACTTTGCCCGTGATTAACATACCACAACATTTTATTTCAAGACAGTGATTCAGATTTCTGCTATATAGGCCCTTTAGCTACAGAGGAAGTTTTAAAGTAGACATAAGCACTAACATAATACTGTAAAGTCATCAATCCAGTCATTTAAATGGGTGTTCAGGCTATTTTAACGATTTTCTGTAAAGAATCATTACAGTGTCATGGCGTAGGGTGTATGAGAGAGTGTGTGTAGACATCTGAAAGCTAAGAAAAACCAATTAGCATCCCATTAACTCTCTCCCCATGCAAACAAGTGTCACTTCCTCCATTGTTATCCTCGTTAGTATTAAAGTGTGATACATTTGATATATATTTAAACGAAAAATAATCAAATTGCAAATTGCAACTCGCGCCGTAGTTCAAGCGCTTGACAGCCTAATGCGTAAGCCTACGCCGCCACACACTGTTTTACTGATTGCACAAGTAATCAAGGATCCCTCGTGTTTCTGTTCTCTTCAGATTACAATCAGGGCTTTAGATCCCCTTAAATGACCCGTTTTCTGTAAGTTTACATATGTGTATATTCTTAAATATTACAATAGCATATACTCAAAAGATGTTAAAAACCATCTGCAGCATAATGGCGCAACTATTGCCTACCAAGTTAAAGACAGTATAATTTCAGATCATTGCAAATAGTTTTTACATTTGTTATACCAGATTCTGTACAGCCGAGAAATAAAATGAAGGTTTTGCTTTTAGAGCTCATGACATACGACCCGCAATCTGCACACACACACCGTCAGGTAGAGCTATCAAAGCTCGGAAAAAGTGCCTTCCCCAGCATTTTTAAAGAACGTGAAAAAATATGCAGCATAGGACGACCTGGCAAAATGGATAATCATGTTCTTCGGAAGGGAATTGCATAATCACCTCTTTTCTTCAGCAAATTTTAAGTGCATAACAGATAGAAGCTGCTCTTCTGAAGACATCAACCAAACACACTATTCACGACAGAGGCATTGTATTGTCTACTTATTGTATTGTCTTATTTATCGTATTGTCTCAGATTTACATCCCATTTACACTACTGTTACATTACTATATTGTCTATTTATTGTATTGTTTCTGTCATTCCTTGCACAGTGCTGCTAACTGCCTCCTGTGTAATAATCATAGTTATGGTGCAACACTAGTCACTCTGAAAGGTTTACATCCCCTTCACACTGTACTCTTACATTACTGTCACGTTGCTGTGGTGTTTTTTTATTGTATTGTTTGCATTGTTTCTGTTGTAACTTGTACTCTGTTGAATGCTGCTATATATGTTGCTCCGTGGCCTGTGGAGAAACATCTCATTACACTGTGTACATGTAAACAGCGGCTGATGACAACAAAGTAATGTTGAACACTGAACAAGTCATCCCCAGGCACATATACAAGGCTTTTGGGCCCAGTCCCCTCAACAGGAGACATTATAGCAAGGCAAGCTGATGTCATTTTAATGGGTTAATGGTACTATTAATTAATGGGACTATACTATACAGTTACATATCAGTGAAAGTGTCAGATTTTAGCATTAGCCTGTTTGAAGAGGACTCACTCATACTCACCTTTAGTGACTAACTTTAAAGGTCCCATATCATGGAAAACTGAATTTTCCTCACTAAAATTTTAATGTAGTACAACAAGTTACTTAATATTAACTGACTAGTCCATACCCTACATGTATGAAATATAAAGTACATATAAAACCTATTTGCCCATTTGAATTCACTGTGATCATGAAAGCCAGTGTATTTATATACGCCTATATTTAGCCCGCAGCAACTTAGCCCTGCTCATTCCTGATTAAGTTAGAAGGAATTTTTCAGCCTGGACTGCTTTTTGACTGAAGCATGATACAGTCCAGCCAGTCAGAACAGATTTCATTTACATTGGTCAGTCTTAAAGGCAAAGCAACAAAAACATCCTGTTTAAATCTACTGCAAATAAAAAGATTAGAAATGTAGAACGAAATAACTGTTTTTGGTGAAACTGCATTCACATCATTACTACTAGAAAATGTAGGATATGAGTCTTTTCACAGCTACACATTAGGTGAAAAAATGAGAACTGGCATAGTGGCTCCGTATCATTCAAACTTGTTATGTTTAATGAGGGAAAGAAGATTTTTTATTTTCCATTGCAGATGATCAAATGTGTGATTCAACAATACCTTCGCAAGCTGAGTCAACTTTAGCTAACATTTTACTGTAGGGCAGCATTCATAAGGCTACATAAACCTTTTATGACAACTGACAAAAACCTATATAAACATTTATAAAGGCTTATTCTAATAACGTTAGTTGCCAGAAAACTTCCAGGGGCGCAATGAGCCTTTATGACAGAGCCTTTATGAATAAGGCGTTGCCCCACAGTGGCGCAGTGGGTAGCACTGTGGCCTCGCACCTCTAGGGTTGGGGGCTCGAATCCAAGTCCTGGCCTTGTGTGTGTTTGGAGTTTGCATGTCCTCCTCGTGGTGGCGTGGGCTTCTCCGGGGTCTCTGGTTTCTCCCACAGTCCAAAGACATGCATGAACTGAGGATTCTAAGTTGACTGTAGGTGTGAGTGTGTGAGTGAATGGTGTGTATGTGCACCCTGCGGTGGGCTGGCCCAGGGTGAGTCCCTGCCTTGCGCCCGTAGACTCCAGGAGAGGCTCCGGGTACCCGCGACCCTAATAAGGATTAAGCGGTTACAGTGAATGAATAAGGAGTTATGAGTCTTAACCCTAAGCGAAAGAGCAGCAAACAGTGAATGTGTAGGAAAGCAAAGACCAGTTTTAGACTCATTTACACCATTTTTATTTGTTGAAATCAGATTTTACTAATACACTTTGAGTTCTAAGAGTCAATGAAGGCTTATGCCAGTTTTCAGGAAGGATTTATGAAAGAACCTGTAAGCAGTGATGGACCTGAAGGTAATGAAGGTTGCTAATCAGTGATTGGAGGCCTAAGCAAATGAGGCAGAGCTTTATGTGAAATAACTTTTTAGAGAAGAGCGGTCTGATACAGTCTTACATAACTATCCCGGCGGGTTTTATTGCTCGGATTTGATTTCTTAGTTTTGACAGTTATGTTTGAAAACATACTATCAGCTTACAAAGTGTTTATTTGGGCTACGCAGGTTTTATGGGCCTATAAAAGCGGTTAAATATATGCAACAAACAGGCAACTAATGCTTCTTGTCCTATGAAAATTTCATTGAAAGCGTCTTAGCTGCCTCTATTGTGCAGGCAGGGGAAGATTAAGCTAATGTAGCCTTGTGCTAAGAGGCTTTCTCTGCAGCTTCTGGACTGCACTCTTAGATGACATAACTCAGCCATTACAATGCTAGCCTGGAGCTAGTCGCAGTGAAAGCTACACTGCTGCATCTATTTGACCTTGCCTGTGATTCAAACAGAAGAGGGTTGAAAAAAAAAACCCAGAAAGAAAAGGAAAAGGAAAAACAAGAGTTGTCCAGTTTTCTTTTATTTAGTGCTGGGAGCAGAAATATGACTCTATAAAAGCAGGGGGGAGGGGGATCTGGAGAGTTGAGCCTTGCTGAGATGGGCCGATGCTCTGGGGCCGCCTGGCCAGCGACAGTGACATATTGCGCAGGCCTGAGACGGCGAAGCCAGGCAGGTGTATGACAAATGGTACGGGCAATCAGGAAACATCTGTTATTCATCATGGCCCCACGCCCTGGCTCGGCTCCTCCAGCTCCACCCGCAGCCGCAGCACGGTCAGCCGTGCCAGCCGGCCTTAAAGACACTGTTAGGGCCTGCCGAGACGAAGGGCAGCCAGTTTAACAGGGGTGATGTGCCAAAGGAAATGCATGAGTCACGCTGGCATTGACCCAGCAAAGGGTTCAACACAAACAAGTTTAGTAGAAGAAGAAGAAGGAGAAGTAGAAGATAACTTGGTACCACTTTACAATAAGACTGCCCTTATAAAGGGTTTAGGAAGGATTTATTATCAAGTTGTTAATCAGGTTGAAGGGAGTTTATAACTCATTAAAAAGCAGTCATAAATAAGTTACAACATTTGTCATACATTGATGCAGGCTCACTAGTTGGCAAGATCTGGTGTTTTAATGGAAGTAACATGTTAACAAACACCTGATAAAGAGACAAGATAAGCTCAGCAACTAGCAAGATCTGAGATCTTGCCAAAAAGTGAGCCTGCATCAATGTATGACAACTGTTTTAACTTATTTATAACAGCTTAGTAATGATTTATAACCTGTCTATAACCTGATTAACAACCTGATTATGAATCATTTGTAAACCCTTTACAAACATAGTCTTATTGTAAACTGGCACAGATAACTTCTGCATCAATGAAATTTGCAACATTTGTGTGAATGAAGTGTTTTTTAACTGTGTTCACACTGCAGCTGAAGCCACTTGTCAACCTGTTTTAGGCCTTAGTAAGTTATTTTCATCAATAAACTGCTATTATTAAGAAGTTATGGGTGAATTCATTATTAACTGGTAATTGACAGTCTAGCATTAGTGGCTGATATTATTATATTAACTCATTATGCTGCATTGTTGCACACTACTGTATGTCTGATTTTACTGTGTATTATAAGGTGTTCTTGAGTACTTTGAAAGGTGCTAATAAATAATATGCATCATTATTATTATTATTATTAATAATAATATTATTATTATTGTTATTACTTCTACCGTGTATTACTGTGTATCATTCAATGTCTGCTGCCACCAGGCACATACATAATTGTTATATTGTATAGTTTTTATAGGTTATCCTGCTTCTACCGTCTTATTTAGTACTGTCCACTTTGCTGCTGTAACAGTGCAAATTTCTACTGTAACATTGCATGTGTAGGACTAATAAAAGGGTTGTTATCATTATTATTATTATTATCATTATTATTATTATTAGTAGTAGTAGTAGTAGTAGTAGTAGTAGTAGTATTAGGAGTCGATAAAAATCACCCCATATAAATCAGTTGTATCAGCCCAGAGAACGGTTTTACGTGAACATCTCTAATGGCTCATTACACTACTGTGCAGTGAGGAACCCTCTGGGCCTTCAAGGCCTTCAGAGAAAACCTATTATTTCTGGGAACTAAAGAAATACCTTCAGTCGCAGAATCATGTTTGTATTAAAACTGTGAGTACCACAGTACCTCTCTTATTTCATTGTGAAGTTTTGGTTGGAAGCAAAAAAACTGCAAGCCAAGTAATCATTTATTAGGCCTTCAGGCACCGGCTAGTTCTAAAATGTCAGATTAGAGAAAGACCTGTTTTGGAGATAATCTGACCCAGTCGTCTAGCCATCACAATTTAGCCCTTGTCAAAGTTGCTCAGATCCTTATACTCACTCATTTTTCCTGCTCACATTAAAAAGAGCTCTCGAAAAAAGGTCCACCTGGCACAGAGGTGTTGCTCTACTGCTAACCGTGTGTAACAGCACATGATGAAACACTTAAGGTGTTTATAATTTCACACTTATCCATTTCTGTACATTTCTGGACATTTTCAGAGTGAATTATTTAATATTAATGGCCCTATAGCTCCACGATGTTCTTCTTGTTGCAACACCCCTGCCCCAGGTGAAGGATAAAGGCGTCTTTTTTTTTTTTTTATGAGAGTTCTTTATCTCAAGATGATACCACTAAGTCAGCAGCTGTCATGTACAGGGTTGAGCACAGCAGCGCTCCAGACATCCTTATAACCGTCTGAGAACAATTGCTCATCATGCAATTACACCCACATCTCCTCTGAGAGCTCCACTCTCTACCCATGGATGCACCATAATTAATTGTATCATCAAGTCTGATTATCACTCCAACTAGTTTGTTCGATAAAACAACGGAGCCTCAATCCAAAGAACAACCAGAAAGAATCAAGACAAGGAACTGAATGTAAAAAAGGATGCTTTTATGGAAATCCATAATCTTTTAGAGCCTACACTGGAGAAAAGTGCTGCACTGATTCATATGTGAGCATCATTTTCACGCTAATAACATATTTCACAGTACAGTTACTGCTAAAGGCAGGTAAGCTTTAGACAAATTGTGGTGTGATGTAATTTACACTATATGGACAAAAGTATTGGGACACACCTGTTTTTCAGGGTTTGGGCTAGACTCCTTACTTCCAGTGAAGGGCAATCTTAATGCTTCAGCAAACCAAGACATTCTGGACAACGCCATGCTTCCAACTTTGTGGACACAGTTTGGGGAAGGCCCTTTTCAATTCACTTTTTAACCATTATTTCCATTTCATGCTAACATGATACAGTCGTATGCAAAGATTTTGGCGCCTCTGGTCAAATTAAATTTTTGTTGATGTGTGTGTGTGTGTGTGTGAAAAGACAACCCACGTCTGAGCATTTCTGCTTCTGTTTATTTGAATTTAATTCATTTAAAATAATAAACTAATCAAATGGGGTCTGTGTATAGGTTATGGCATTCAACAATCCCATTAAAAAAGCTTTAAAACCTTCCTCACACTATAAAAGCAAAGATTGCGACACTCAAAACAGGGGCAGGATGACCCTCTGCTGACCGAACATTTTCAAGCCTGACCTGTCAAGATTGCTTTATGGTTTTGGAAAAGCCAAGCAGATTATCTGTTTCAGAAAAATCAACCACAAGCTCCTGGATCTCCTTCAGACGAGGTGGAAAACCTCTACTGTTCAACAGTTTTTCCAGCATAGCAGAATTTGTCTAAATAATGCAGATTACTTTATTAATATGAAGAAAAAACAATTAATTTCAAAATGTACAATTTCAAAAAGAATTTGAAAAGAGTTCTTTAATGTCAGCATTTTAGGATATCCTGTTATCTTGGGGAAACGACATCAACAGCCATAGCTTTGATCATTGAGTTTCAGATACAGGAAATCAGAACAACGCTACGTATCTCCAAAATGGTAATGTTACAGAGAAAGAAAAAGATTTCTCACAGGCAAATGTAAATTTATGTAAAAATATTTTATTTCCTATTTTGAACCATGTCTATTAGTCCATTCTTCATTGTGTAAACAGCAATATATGACACAAAATAACAACAAAAATGGAGATACAAAGTTGCATATCGACTGAGCTTATTTGCTATCTCAAATATTTCTAGCTATTCTGATAAATGTAACTTCTTCTTAAGAGACAACAATACATAAAATACATGAATAACCACCATGATTTTAGCATGACCAAGTAGTCTACACTACATGTACACATGGCTATAAGCAGATACAGGTCAGATCTTCAGGTATGGTATAATGCCACATGTGCCCAGGGGTTACATTGTTCTTCTATGCAAAATCTGACTGGCTGCCTGCTTGTTTGAGGAGCTGGGCTGACGGTATAGGAACGAGCCGTCAAACAGGTGACTGGAAAATGTGGTTTTGCATGCCTCAGGCAAGTGCGACTGAGCCGGCCCTAATTGGTGATGTGCATGCACCAAATGAGCCATAAGTCGTCCCAGATCATGCGTAATAGAGCCTACAGCCCATAACGCACTATCCAGCAGGCCTAGCATGACTGGGTCCGGCTCTGCCTCTTGCAATATGCGTGCCAATGTGAGCAACAGATGTGACAGTGGTTTCCGTGCGAGGCCAATTCCAGCACCACCATTCGATGTGCAACAGCACCATCAATGAATCTGCATCACTGAGCTTTTTTTAAACGTCCTTCATTAGAGAAGACAACCAGACATCCACTAGGACCATAACATTCATGCCATGCTTCTCCACGTCAGTCACCCACGCTGCTCAAAAACAGCTAATGGCCACAAATGTCTCAGCACACTCCTCAAATGCGCTAAGAACGAAGTGGCAGAAGGGGCGCATTAAAAATAAGTCTGCATATATGAATAATCTGTGCCCTCAAGCCAACAAAGCTAAGAACCCACCGAAGCAGCTGGAAGTTGGCAAGCCTGCTAGACAATGCTTCCTTAGCATTCCTGCTAGTGCAAGGCTTAGCTTCAGTGGGCCTGAAAATGTTCAAAGAGGAAAAGGTCACAGGGTTACATTTAAAATGGCATATATGTTTGCAAGTATGAATAATCTGCCTCAATGTACTCAGGTACTTGAAGTGGAAAACTAGTAGAACAATGTGATTTTATTCAGCTAGCCTACTAGGCATTGCTTCCCTGTTAGCAGTTTTAGCATACATGCTAGTGTTGGAGTAAGTTCAGGCTTGTGAGTGGAGGCTTTCAGAGTGCACTTTTCTCAAAACAGTGTTCCAGGCAAATGTGGCTGAGTCTACATGTGAAGCCTAAAAGCCTAAAAAGTAGTGAATAGTGAAGCAGATAAAACTGTTGTTATGAATCATGCAGGCAAAAAACATCCTGAGTACTGGGATAGGCTCCAGCACTCAACCTGACCTTGGTTAGGAAAAGATAATGAATGAATGACTAATTATACAAATATATAAATATATGTAATATTTGTCACTGTATGAAATATTATAGGAATATTATAAGGTTCACATGAGTGGAAAATTAAAGGTAAAACCAAAATAAGGTGTCTTTACCCTTAGAACTCATATTAGTAAAATCTGATTTCAACAAATAAAAATGGTGTAAAACAGTCTTTAACTGGTGTTTGCCCTCTTACACGTTTGTCTTTCACTTGGCGCGCCGCCACTCGGCCGCTCTCCGGACCCCCTCCCTCTGCAGGTTTTCCACGCCCACTTGTGGGTGGAGACTATCCCGAAAGTTCTCCCAGGTTCAAAGATTTTGTGATTTTTCAGTTTGTTTCTAAGACCGAAAATAAAAGAAATTTGAGCATTTTTGTTCTTTTGCGTGTGATGCCATTTTTAAAACCCCAGTAGCGGTTATTATTATTACATGTTTTTAAATCAGAATCAGAATCAAAATCAGAAAACTTTATTGATCCCAGAGGAAATTGCTTAAGTAATGACTGCCACAACACACAGAGACACACAGACAGCAACAATATAATATAAAGTCTAAATAAAATCGAAATAAAAAAATCTGTAGAAAGAAAAAAGCTCAATATGAATTCCCTATGCTACATACAGAAATGCTTGGTATAAATACTATATATAAGTAACACAGTTGAGTGAAAAACTACCGACACAGATGGTAGTTAGGAGTAAGTTATTGCACTTATTAGAAAATCAGTAGTACTATTAAGTAATGAGAAAGTAGCATTGAGCTAAGTAGTAATACTGCACATGAAGACTATTGCACATAAGATATTGCAAGTAATTTAGCATCCATTTAGAAAACGTCACATGATATTGCACATAATGATAAAGTTTTAGCACCCGGTAAGAACATTGCACAATATTGCACATGGTAGACTGTTGCACATCATAGCAAAAACAATGCACATAGTCCTTCTCATAATGATATGACTAACATAATGATAGTTATTTAACCTGGTAAGAAAATATACAACAATACAACAATTACAATAACTTTGGTTCTACATGACAGCATGATGTCTGACACCTCGAGCATCAACACAACCCGGGGGAACTTCCATGTAAGGAGGTGTTTTGCCCTATGATGACAATTTACCATTTGTTCCGTGCCGCTTGTGTTCTAAGGGTTAATAATGTACTGGGCTGCAAGAACAGCTTTAATATGCGATGGCATAGATTGTTCTGAAGTGATGGAACACCATTCTTCCAAAAGATGTTTCCTCAGTTGGTGTTTTGATGGTGACGGTGGAGAATGCCCAAAATGTTCTGTTGGGCTGAGATCTAGTGACTGTGAAGGTCATAACAAATATTTCATCTTCATACTCACCAAGCCATTTGGTGACCACTTCTGCTCTATGTATGGGGGCAATGTCCTCTTAAAAAAGTTCATCATATCTCATCATAGGATAAAGGTGATGAGAATAACTTTGTATTGATTTACTTACTGACCACAGCATTTTGTGTATGTAGCATGGTGTATTTAGTACAAAGCATTTTAAGAGTATTTTCTGGAGAGTTTTTATTTTCACTTGTATTGTATTTTATACTGCTGTCTTTGTGTCTCTGTGTGTCTGTGCAGTTGTAGCATAAGCAGTTTCCTCCGGGATCAATAATGTTTTCTGATTCTCATTTGCGGTGATTCTTTCCTCCAAATGGTCTTCAAACTGGTCCCCAGGACTCCCATGAATGTTTACTTACTATGCATAAGTATAGTATATAGCTTAATTGTGGACCATCTGGGATGTCCTTGGGACTGATTGCTGCACTAAAGGGACATGGTCAGCAAAATAACATCACACAACCTCCGGACCTTCTTAATCCAGGGGTCAAGCATTCAGGCCTGTATTACTATCTTGGTGAATACCACACATGCACACACTCACTTGAGGAGAGCGTTGTGAAGGATGACTCATCTGACCATATCATGGTATTCCACATCTCTGTAGACCTGTGTCTGTGGTTTTTACACCACTGGTCTCTCAGATGGTCGTTTGTCTTTGTAGTGAGGGGTTTATTCACCACAGCCCCACTCTGTGTATCTGTGGACAGATTATATTAGTCTGATCACATCCTGCACTGAAATTCTCAGCCATCCTGAGGAAAAGCTGCTTCTACAGATAACACTAATGCAGCATCACCCTCCCTGAAAGTGTGCTTTCACCATCGTCTCCAGCCCTGATGTCTTTCCCACAGAACGCAGAGGTCACTTTAGCCACTGTCTCTATTGAAGCACTGGCCAGTTGGGCAGTCTTTGTGACTGAAGCTCCTGCCATCCCAATAATAAACTCTCTTTCAAAGTCACTTAGATCTTTGCCTCTTGTCATCTTGGGCAAAAATTGAGGTCAGCTGGGCCTGCTCAGCAATTTTGTACACACCACAGAGTGTGGTTGGATGTTAACTGCTTAACTGTATAATGAAGTACACCTGTCTGGAAGCATCTGCACTGGTTGTGCTTCTCCTTTTTTCCATTTATTTGTTGCCCATCTGTATTTCCACATATGTTTGCTTGATCTTAAGTGAAATTCTGAACATTATTTCTTGGCCCATCAGTGCAGCAAGGATTAAATGATCAAAAATATCAAAGGCGTTTAAAACTGTTGCAGTTATTTTATAATGAGAAATACTAGATACAGTTGTGTGCAAAAGTTAAACACCCCCAGACAAATGACTTGCTTTGTTGATTTTTGGAGTAAAAATACTTTTCATAAAATCATGCTGTCCTTAACCAGGGTCACCAGTCAGTCGCAGGGTAGATACACAGACAACCATGAGCTCCTAGGGGTATTTTAGTATGATGTCTTTGGACTGTGGAAGGAAACCAGAGTACATCATGGACAGTTCTGATCACCCACTCTACAGTGAACTAAGAAGTACTTTTAGTCACAGACTCACCAGCATAAAGTGCTCCACTAAATGCCACAGAAAATCCTTCTTCCCCACTGCTGTCAGACTCTATTAACTCCACCCAACTGCCATCAGTCTCTATAACCCCTCCCCCACTGCCATCAGTCTCTATAACCCCTCCCCCACTGCCATCAGTCTCTATAACCCCTCCCCCACTGCCATCAGTCTCTATAACCCCTCCCCCACTGCCATCAGTCTCTA
>JBBPCZ010000040.1:455456-469148 GCA_037974445.1 Brycinus macrolepidotus | reverse complement strand
CTTGAGTACATATTTTGCAGGATACTTGTACTTTTACTTAAGTACTAAGCTTCAGTACTTCCTCCACCACTGGTTAGCACTAACCTAACTAAGGTTAGCAAACTTCAAGTCTTCCTCTGAATATGACTGAAGGAGCTTGATAACTGAGCCATTTGCCTAGATTATCCGAGGGCTCATTAAATTAGGCCATATTTTTACATAAGTTGTGTATAGTATGGTTTCCGATAGATACATGGAAACTGGAAATCCATGTATTTGAGTAGCAACATCCATCCATATGGAATAATGGATTTGCCTAGATTAAATGTCTAAAATATAACGAAACAGGAATATGCATGAAATGTAGCACCACAGTCCATAAAGTGGACTTTGTTGCAGGATATGGAAGTCCACAACAGCCTTTTTTCTTATGGTATATAAGAAAAATGATTATTTTTCTTTAAAATTATTATTATAAATATATTATTTTCATTTCCATTTTTCATGAGGTTTACATTTTGCATTCGATTAAAGTCCCAATGTGATGGCAAAGGCTTCAATCCACCAGGAATGTAGTGACAGCATCAGCAATGCAGTTACTATATATATATCAATGGTTGGCACCCTAAACATAACATAGCTAAAAATAATGAGTAAATGCTAAGACTCTTACAAATAAATGGACTCTTATAGGTGAAATGCAGTGGAGGAACTCCTAATGGATAGGGCTGTACTCTTAAATGACATGTGTGAAACGACATGCTTAGGCCGTGCCTGATTCTCCTACTTTGGAACTGTCACATGCACCAGGCACGTGGGACACACGAGGTCACAGGAGTGATGTCACCACGCCTATATAAACAGGAAGCTGGGGTTGCCCTGCGCTCAGTCATTGAGTCAAATTTCCAGCCCATATAGTGTTGGTTCCACGGTACCGTGAGTACTGCTCTCTCTACCACTTTCTATCTATCCTCTCTCTGTGTGTGTGTGAGAACGTTGGTTCCAGGTGGGAACTTTTACTCTTTAAACGAGCGTTCTCAGAGCAAAGCGCGTAGTCAACCGACTCTCTCGTGTGTATCCGCGATTGGGTTCTTCCACTATGCTACACTGGGCAAACTTTGGTTCAGGTACGTCCCGTCCTCGTGACAGGAACAGCGGGGAGCTTATTTCAGCACGAGCCTGTGCAGTACGTGTTCGAATCTATGGCAAAAGATAATGCAGTGGCTGAATCTCAGGGTTAGTACTGATGTAACAGAAAGTAAAAGTACAGGTTATTCCAGTCACAGCATCTCTTTGCTTTTGCTTACACTGAGATGTTCTTTAGTCTTAATAAAGTTTGTAAATGTCCAGATTTCATGTGATTGCTTTTTATAGTTGTGGATTTCAGAAATAAGCAGGCGAACATGGTGAATATGGTGATCCTGAAGGGATTATTTTGTCAGGGCTCATCTAAAGAAAAGGACTCAGTGGGCAGCCTGAGCAAAAATGTTTTACAGCACTAACAGTTAAATATGGTTGGTGTGGTAGCATGTTCAGACAGTCCTGGGATCGATTCCCAGCTAGGGCAACTGAAGGTCCTTTTTGTGTGGAGTCTGCATGTTCTCCCATGGGTTTCCTGTGGGTTTCCCCCCGATGCTCATTGTTCTTCCAACAGTTCAAGAACATACACATCAAGTGGATTGGAAATGCTAAATTACACTAGGTGTGAGCATGTGTGTCTGCCCTGTGATGGACTGGCAACCTGTCCAGAGTGTTTCTCCACCTTTTGCCCTGAGAGTGCTGGGATAGGTTCCTGTACCCCCCCGATGACCTTGATTAAGGATAATGAATGACTATTCAAATATGGACATTGCTTGAATCATAATATTTAGACCCTTAAGTGATTTTAAAAGTTGGTATTTTATCCATCTGAACATCATCATGCCATCTTTATCCCTTAGAAAACAAGCAGCATGGATCCGTGCCGGAAGCACAACAAATGGTAAATCGTCATCACACAGCAAAACAGCTCCTTATATAGAAGTTCCCCCAGTTTGTGTTGATGCTGAAGGTGTCAGACGTCATGCTGAGCTTTGTTTGGTGTTCCTATGTCACACAGAACCAAATTTATTGTAATTTAAAAAACATGTAATAATAATAACCACTACTGGGGTTTTAAAATGATGTCATGCAAATGCCCATAAAGAACGAAAATGCCCAAATGTTCTTTTATTTTAGATTTTGGAAACAAACGGAAAAACACAAGATCTTTGAAACCGGGAGAAATTTCAGGATAGTCTCCACCCACAAGTGGGTGGGGAAAATCCGCAGAGGGAGGGGGTCCAGAGAGCAGCCGAGCAGCAGCAGCCGAGCAAAAGAGCAACAAACAGACAGCATGTAGGGAAGGTTTTAGACTATTTTAGACCAATTTTATTTGTTGAAATAAGATTTTACTAATACATTCTGAGTTCTAAGGGTTAAAAGTGCACAACTGAAAACAGAGTTGCATTGTTGTCCACGTGGCATTTCTTTCCTTTTTGACGCTGTTGAGTTTTGATTGACCAAACCACAGTCATGTGATTTTACTCTCAGAATGACCACATGGACAAAAACGGTAAATAAACCCGCTTTAAGATTTCTCTCCCGAAATGCTGCGTGTGCAAGGCTGACTTTACTGTATGTTTCCTCAACGACGGTAAAGAGCAGCTTTTTCCTTGACAACAGTTTTGAAGGTTAAGCTCGGTGCAAAGTGTCAGAGTTAATCAGTTCCGCTGGCTGCTCCCAGCAAAGGTGACACATCATTATCGTTCTTTAAGATGACACAAATATCCCACAGCACAATCCTAATTAGATAAAGGGAACTTTTGCTCTTGCAAGCGCCGAGCCAGGCCGAGCAATTAAAAAGGGGGGGTTGGGGGGGGGTGCTATGTTCATTACAGTATGAATATAATTTCTTTGCATAGCGTTATTTCATATATTCATGTTCTTAGGGCTGATTTCCAAGACATTAAAGCCATTTTTTTTTAGGAATTATGGTTTATGATGAGCCACATTTAGTCCACCATAATAGAATGCCAACAACAAGCCTATTGTTTTCAAGGACAATTACATACAAATCAGTACGCTCTCTCTTTAAGAATACTGCTGGATATACACAGTACAAGTGATTTGAACACAATGGCCAGAGCTTTGCTGGAGAAATGTGTTGACTGCGTGCAGAAAAGCCCAGGCTGCAACAAAAGCCCTGGACTACAGGCGAAATATGGGGCAGTTAGAAATTTCGGAAAAGGTCGGCCGCCTGGTAAGATTGTGTTATTGCACTAAATTACAGGCCGTGTAATGGCTACAGTGGATATTTACAGACCAGGCATGGCTCGTAACACATCAGCAAAGTGTTTCAAGTCGGCACCGGAGCGAGGCCACTGGGAAGCCTGTTGGCGGTGAGAACCTGGGGACGCTCCTATCTGAGACTTCATTGTTGTGCCAATGTCACAGAAGACTGCACACTCATCCAAAAATCACACAGATTTAAAAAAATAAAAAAATCACAAAAAAGAAAGAAAGTGGAAAAAAAAATCAAGTTCTTTGCCTCAAACTCTCCAGTAATGTTCCACCATGGGCTCTGCTGTCCTCATGCTTGTGTTCTTCACTACTGCCCGCGGTCATAGAGAAAGCTTTATCACTAGTGCCTAAGGCAGCACCCAAACAACAACCCACAGTCAAAAGAACAGCAATAAAAAAAACCTTCTCACTTTAAAATTTGTAAAAGATTATTTCACTCCAATGCAGATGTCTCATCAAGCATTTATATATTTATGCTAGCACCTCAGGCTTGTGTTTTCAGTCATTCAGAGACTAGGAGAACTTTATCAGTCCCTACCACCCTGGAACAATTAACCTCTACAGTCTACTTGCCATGCCTGTACAATAGCTCACAAGTTGTTTCTTTGCATGTGCAGTTTGCTTCCTTGGTACTACAAGCAAATGTAAATAAAATAAGTTTAATAGTTGGTACACCATACCGTAAAGGGTAATCTATATCATAAGAAATGTGATTACAATTGAGGATTCTGTCATACTTCATGCCCACTGTGAAGTATGGTGGTGGGAGCATCAGGATAACACTGCTTCTCTGCCAGTGTTACTGGGGAATCACATGTCATGGAAGGTAACATGAATGGAGTGGTGTACTAGAATTTAATCTCATCAAGAAAGGTGAGAAGGTGGAGTCAGCAAGACAATGAGCCCAAATATACAGCGAAAATAAGTCTGGTATAAAAAAAAGTGAAGGTGCTTGCACCCCCTGCCACCCTGTTTAGGATAAGTGGTTCAGATATAAATGGAGGAATGAATGTATGGAGGATTTTAAAAAAAGGGAGTCCATCAGAGGGACCCTTGAAATCTTGGAGAAGTGAAGATGTTTTGGTAAGAGGAATGAGTTTCAACCACAATGCTGCAACAAGCCTCCTATTGTATCATGAATATCAGGCATCGTAAAGCATCATGATATTATTTTTTGGCAATAAAACCCATCTCTAGTTTGAGACTAAAACTGGGGCTAATAATTAGGATAATATTTTGTGCTAATACATTCTTACCTTCATATCTTGATTCATTTACCATCGGTGCCATGGCTGCAAAATATATATAAGCAGATACTAAGACTAAATAAAAGAAAAAAAAGAAAATAACACCTACATTTATTGCTTTGTATGTCCTGGAGTGCTCATTAAATATTGAATAATGACATATATTTTCCTGCATTACTCCAAAAGTATGCACCACCCTCAAGTCTGCTTTTGACAGTAAACCTTCCAGCTAAAGGCCAAGCTAACACTTCTAGACAGTCCTGTAAACTGGTCTTTCACAATTATGCCATCCAGCAGACTTCAGAGAGCGCTCCCACAGACATAACAAACTAATTAACCCGACGTGCTTTAATCCAGCCAGACTGAGCACAGCTGGGGGTGAAAGAGCTTGAGTTATTTTCCAAGGGAACTTCACTGGCACAGCCCCACATTGCTAAGCTAACCCCTCACCACTGCACTAATGTTTCCAGGTGTGACACAGCTAACGAGACACTCTGGGACTTATTTTGGGGATTCAGTGCAGTGTGAAAACACAGTCTGGTAGAGGCTATGGTGTTGTCTTTCAGTCTTTCAGTACAGATTGGAGGACACTAAATAGATGCCACAAAGAAACCAAACCAGACGCAGAACACTACATCCATAAAATGATTACAAATGGCCACATTTTGTATAAATTCCCAAATAAACCTTTATCAGTTATAGGGATTTGGTTTGTCAGAAATCTGCAGCAAGAAGTTTAAATTAGTAAATTTGCGAAAGTTTTTAGTTTTGTGACTTAATTGGTAACTTGCTGAGCAGTGATTGTGGATTTGAAATCAGATCACTGAGTGACTCATATAGGCTTGAGTTTTCTCATTATCAGATAACCAAAGTGCTTATAAACATCATGTAATGAATTACTGCCAAACTCTGGTTTCTGCAGTTATCGGATTATTATGTGCCTGTAAATAACGAGTTAAAAATGCACACCAAAGACAAGATTGTGCCTAATTATAGGCTACACAAACAGAAATCGTGAACAACACATAAATGCTGTGACTGCCGCTTAGATTATACACAAGATTATAACACACAGCTCTGGCAGAGAGTGCTTGAGGACATGCAAATGTAACAAAAACTCTTATTCATGAGATCTGCTCTCTGAATAAGGAGCAGACCCCGTTTAGCATACTGAGCTGGATGATGTGTGCTGAGATGGTAGTACTACCTCTCTTGCTAATAGTGTTTTATGTACAGATGGCATGTGAAGTGGTCCTCTTTGTTCGTTTTGTTGGAAACCAAATATTGCAAAATGGGCATATCATGAATTATATGCTGAACAACAGAACTCAAGAGGGAGAGGGTTATCATAAGTAACATCGTGGCTCAGATTCAGTTTCAGGAATGAGTTGTTTTACAAAATAAAAAAAAGTAAATTGAAGCAGTCTAGAATGTGCTTAAATATTGGTGATTTCCTCCACTGTCACTGTCGCAGTGTAAAGTTCAGTTTTTCGGTTTGGTTTTTACTAGATTTAGCGAAATGTGGTTTAATTCAATCAGACTGCAAAGCATTTTACTACCCATCTTGTTTGTAGATAGGCCCTATCCGCTCACCACACGGGGCCCCCCAAATTAAGCAACTCCTCTCTCCCCCTTGTGTCAAAGCGGGTGTCAATGTTTAGATGAGGGTATGATGTGCAACTATCCTTCGGGTCACAAAAAGAGAAAAAAACACAATGAGAGTGAACGTAATACCCCTCCCCTGGTCGACCAAAGAACGCTCAACCTCTCAACTAGTCAACCCATTGTTGGTGGCAGCAGTGGAGACAATCTAGCGGCCTTAACCCTTAGAATATGAGCAGCATGGATCCGTGCCAGAAGCGCAACAAATGGTAAATTGTCATCATGCATCAAAACAACTATTTATATGGAGGTTCCCCCGGTTTGTGTTGATGCTCGAGGTGTCAGACATCATGCTGAGCTTTGTTTGGTGTTCCTATGTCACGTAGAACCAATAATAACTGAAACTAAGGTTTCAAAAATGGCGTGTCCAATTTTTTAAAAATTTTATTTTAGAACTTTTAGAAACATACGGAAAAAACACAAGATCTTTTACAGACTTTACTAATACGCTCTGAGTTCTGAAGGTTAAACACTTTCAAATATCTTAGTTTTGGAGAAAAATTGGGAAATATCTTCAGAATCTGACCAAATGGGCTGCAGTGGTGATCTTAACAAAGTTATCTAAGGTGTTATATAGGCTGATCTGTATGCTAAAGTTGACAATTACAGTTAACTGCAGCATAAAGCCAGTCGTTACTTAGCAACTGGAATGGAATTAAATGGTTCTAGTGGAAAAAAGTGATGTTTTTATAGACTCCAATCCTACTCCTTATATTGCTATCGATTGGTCAAAAAAGTAAAAGACAGAAGGTATTTCTATATGCGCCCTCCTTTCAAAGGATAGCCATTTCAAACTGAGCTAAAGTTCACTCGAGAGACAAAAGCTTTTCTCAAACTTGCTCTGGTGTGAGGATGGAAGCGAGTCTTCCTGCTCTGAATTATAAATTCAAGTTTAAAAAGACGCTCCCTCTTCTCAGCACCGCAACCACTTTGGCATAACTTATTGAAGACGCATAACCTGAGGCACCATTAACAGTTTACAATGTGGGCTATTTTTGAATACTTTTATGCCCTCACATACACACACACATACCCACACAGAGACAATGTGGCACACAGAGGCTCACTCTAACCGAGTGACAGTAACTTTCATAACAGAAAAAAGGAAATATATTTTTCTGTGTCATAGCACAGATTTATACAATATGTCTAAAGAATAGGGTAAAAATGGAATATACCATTCTTACAACATCCAGTTTTTTCCACAGTGAAACATACACGTATACAGTAAATGATCAAAAGTATGTGGACACCTGACCATCACACCTATATTAACTTGCTGGACTTCCCATTCCAAAACCATGGGCATTAATATTGAGTTAAAATCTGCCACTATGCTAAAGTTCGCTTTTCAAAAAATGTTAAATAATTTTAAATTTACCATTTTAAATGAATCCTCAACTTAAGATAAATATTTAAGATGTTCTATGAAAGTGGCCACTGGTGGCCAACAGTCTCATGTATCATCTGGACATCTGGACTGCTCCATTCAAGTCCATCAGTGAGGTCGGTGACAAGGTCACAAAAGAGCGGCATTAAAAAGCAATGCTCTCGACTGACAGCTCAATAGACCAATGGACAGGGCTTCTCAAGAGCATATCCCATGTCCAATCATTCTCCTCTCTGTGGGTGCTCCTCGCCCCCCTGGTCAAACACTCTCTTGACTGTGTCACAGAAAATAGGATGCTGCTGAAACCTTGGCCTGCTGACAAAAGACCTACATCAGTTCAGACCCGCTTCGCTCTAATGCAATCGCAATTGAAAAGCCAAGGGATGACATTTAACACTCGTTCCTTTTCAGAAAACATTAATCGGATGGACCATTTTGCCCTAGTAATTCTTTTTTGTATGTGTATTTAGTTTTGCTAGGTCAGTAGTGTGGAGGATCTATACAAGTACAAATTAATTTATTACCATTCTGTAATGATGAGATGGTGAAGGTCTCAATAGCAGTTAAGAGTTCAATATAATAAAAACAGTTTTTGGCAAACCATGATAACATGGATGATCCAAAGTTGTAATCCTTAATACAGTCCACATAGAGCAGGGGCAAACAGTAACAGAAGAGTAAGACAAAACACATAATCCAAAATGAGCCAAAACAGACTCAGAACTAAAACAGAAGTATCACAGACAAGGCTAAAGGTGTAGGTCAAAGTACAACACAATAAGCAACGAGAATTAAAGGTAAAGCAGGACACAGACTGCTCAGTACACCATGAAAAGCAATACTTTGCAACAATACTTTCTACACTAAGTCCTTAAGTGATAGTGATCATTCGGTCATACGTGAACACACCACAGCAAACAGTGTGAACAGCATGAAATTCTTTCTCTGCATTTAACCCATTCACCAAGTGAAGCAGCGGGCAGCCAGGAACACAGCGCCCGGGGAGCAGTGTGTGGGGACGGTACGTTGCTCAAGGGTGCCTAGCAGTCTTGGGAATCAAACCCACGACTTCCTGATCGCAGGGCAAACGCCCTATCCACTAGGCTACCAGCTGCCACTGTTTAAGTGTAGCACTTAAACAGTGCTACAAACAAGAAAGCCTTAGGTAACCTTACTTCTTGTCCATAGCTTTCCCAGCAGCAAGGAGGGTGAACTGCGGCTCAGGTTATCACACATTCAAAAGCTTAGTCAGCTTTCAGTAATATAAAACTGATTGTAGATGAAAGCATAAAAATGTATAAAACTTTCGAAATTTTGAAGCACGCACACACAAACACGTCTATCCATCTATCTATCTATCTATCTATCTATCTATCTAGGTAGATAGATAGATAGATAGATAGATAGATAGATATAGATAGACAGATGTGTCCAGAATGATGAAGGCATAAAATAGTCAAATTTAAAAAGTAATTCTTGTAAATACATAGCTTGGCATATTTTTTTTATCATGTAATGACTTCTGGTTTATAGAATAAAACTTACAGCATTTATAGTCTCATTTATAGCATATATACCCTGAAAAACTGATTGTTTATTAAAATCTTTTTTTAAATCTTAATATGACAAGAGTGTTAAAAAAAGTAGTATTTTTCATTGTTAAATAGTGATCCTTTTCTACCATTCTGTCCTGTATGTCTAATAAATGACCTAAACACTAAAAAACAGCAGAACTTTCTCTACTAATTAGATTGGTAATCGATTTTGACAATCAAGTAATCATATACAAGCCATTTAAAATTTGATATGCATGAAATTTGTATCTACAGTCGTACACATGTTTGTGAGATGGTGTGGGTTTCCTCTCTTTCAGTCAACACAAAAGATGAGTTCTAATTGCATACCCCAAACCCCCAAGGAATACCTACTGAGCCATTATGTGGCTGATTTGTCAAGAAATTACTGGATTTTAATCCAGTAAACTCAACAGACCTACTCGGACGTGACTGAAGCATGTCTCCTCATTTAAGCAGTTCCATTTAGAAGACAAGCTGTGTTTCAGCATTCATATCCTCAGGATATTCCATAAAACCAAGACCTCCTCTGTTAGAGCTAAGACAGTCCCGACTCAACTCTGATATATGACAAAAGAAAAGCTGGAGCCACAAATATTTTATGCCAATGTCTGCCATGCCTCTCGGTTGTTTTCCTCATTCATATTGTTGGGAATGAGACCCAGGTTCAAACACTTTTAATCATCCATGCTTGGATAAGGTGAGAATTGTATTATGGCTGTCACTGCTACAATAAATAAGGCATCATGAAGAGAAATGGCGAAGATTTGGTGGATCAGACTTTTTTTCTGACATCTTACATTTGAAGAAAGTCGCTAAAGTATAGCTGAGCGAATGTGGCAGGACTGATTGCACTCATCAGACAGAGCAGAACGTAATGAGCTCTCCGTTTAGGCTGGGAATCTTTTTTAAGCCTGTTAGCCTGTTTTGACCTCTGACACAGTGTCCTCCCTCTTCCCACCCCTGGAAATATCACGAGCCTGAAGAAAGTCAGAAAAGTTCAGGAGATTGAAGGGGTATTTCACTGAAAATTTTGCTTCTTTAGTTGGGGCTAAGAGGCTAACACTACAAACAAGTTATGGAAGCATTTTCTCATACAGTTATCCCCATATGAACAGCATTCCTGAACGAGGTTTACGACTCATGAAAGACTCATCGTTTTCTCATGCTCTGAAAAGAAACGTCATGGCATGAAATGGCCAACCAACCTGCATGTTCCACCCATCCATTTTCCAACATCCATCTATTTATCCATCCATTCATCCTTTATCTGAACTGCGTGACCTTAATCACATTCACAGGGGATGTTGGAGCCTATCCCATCGACCACAGGGTGAAAGGCGGAAAAACATGCTGGACAGGTTACCGTTGCAGGGCAGACACACAAACACACTCATGTGCATATTCACACTCACAATCTCCAGTTCATCTGAAATTCATGTCTTAGGACTGTAGGAGGAAACCAGAGAACATGGTGGAAACCCACACGTCCGTGGGTCAACATGCAAACTCCACGCAGAAAGGATTCTTGGCTGTCCCACAGCTCTGCCCTTTGGTTACTAATGCAGTCAGAGAGTGGTGCTGTAGAGAGGCGCCATATCACCTTGCTTACTTCTCTTGTTTGCAATATTTCTCTTGAGTGCAATATTTCTGATGCAACATGTGCAGTTCTTGGGGTGAAGTATTACTGGGTGAAATGTGCAATTTGTCTTGGTGCATTATTACTGTTTCTGGTGCATTATTACTGTGTTTGTCAATGCATGCTGCTTACCAAACAACTGAGGACACTCCAGTGTGTACCTGTATATATATCCACAGTGTTCTTAGACACACACACACACACACACACACACACATACACACACACACATATACACATATATATCCACCCTGTACATATATACATACATACACTCAATGTGTACATATACTTATATATATATATATATAAGATTATTTGTATTGTGTACTTTTTATTCTGTTGTGTGGTATAGATTCTATTCTATTGTTTTTGCTGCTCTTACCTTTGTACTGTCCACTTTCTGCCATAGCAATACAAATGTACTATTTGTGGGACTAACAAAGGTTTATCTTATCTTATATTAACCCTTAGAACAATAAATTAAAACAGTCTAAAACTGGTCTTTGCTCTCCTACACGCTCACCGTTTGCTGTGCTTTCGCTTGGTGCGCCGCTGCTTGACCACTCTCCAGAGCCCCTCTGTCACGTCTGGTCCGCCTAGGTCACGCCCCCTTCAGAGTTTGTCCCACGAGTTTTGACCACGTGCAGCCCTGGACACGCAGTGATGACGTCATCTGTTGTGAGTGAGGCTGTCCGGAGCCAAGCCGGTCAGCTGTTAGCACTGTGCTCATTAGCTGGGTTACTAGGCGCCTGATAGCATGTCCATGTGTGTTCTATTTGAGTTAACTACTGCTTGTTTAGTGTTTGATGGTTTGCGTCGTGTGATTGATTGCCTCTGTCTGTGTCCGTGCTTAAAAGGGCTGCTGACCTGGAGGATCACTGCGTGGTCACCCCTGTCAACATCATAGCAACAGCTAACTCTCAGCTGTGCTCGTCTTTTGGGTTCGTATATGCCTTTGTGGAAGTAGTTAACCTTTGTGTGTGTCTGCTATCAGCAGCTGGACTTGTTTAAGGACCGAGTGGAGCGCTACAGTGGAAAGCAGCTTCTAGTGGCAGTGGGAGCAGCTTTACACCACTCCAGCCACTATTGTGACACAAGGCTCCATTGGATCTCCTTTGTACCAGTGACTGTTTTGCTTTTCATCTCTTTGTGCAGGCATTAGGTGTGTGAGACCGTGACCACTGCGGTATATCAGTGGATTCGTTCGTCAGGCTGGTAAGCCTGTGAAACAGTACCTTGGCTTGAAGACCGAGAGAATCCCCTCCGGCTCTGGTTCTTTCACGCAGGAGTGGTGGATCTCCTGGAACCTCTTCTTATCTGTTTGAACTGTAGTGTTTGTGTTTGGAGCTTGGTGAGCTCTTTCCTGTGTTTGATTCATTAAAGACTTTTCTTTAAAACTAACGCTTGTTCCTGCAGTGCGTCTTTACACGATAGACCCGACATGACACCCTCCCTCTACGGGTTTTCCCCACCCACCCAAAGTTCTTCCGGGGTTAAAGATCTTGTGTTTTTTCCATTTGTTTCTAAGACCTAAAATAAAGGAAATTTGAGCATTTTTGTTCTTTGTGGGCATTTGCGTGTGATGCCATTTTTTAAATCCCTGTGGTGGTTATATTACATGTTTTTAAATTACAGTAACTTTGGTTCTACGTGACATAGGAACACCAAACAAAGCTCAGCATGACACCTCGAGCATCAACACAAACCGGGGCAACTTCTATATAAGCAGTTATTTTGCCGTATGAAGAGAATTTACCAGTTGTTGCGCTGCCAACACTGATCTGTGGCACATGCTTTCTAAAGGTTAAAACACATGTAAAAATGCCACAAATACACACTGGTTATTAGCATTAAGATTCTTTTCTGCTATTCCTCCTCCCTGCCTGAGAGTGGGGCTGTTCATCTTGAGCTGTGTGTTTTAAGGGTTGTGTTACAGGTGGTAGTTGCTGATTGGTGGATTGACTGTCAGGTTCGTTTCCCGTCCTGTCCTATTAGACAGCAGTGTCATAGAGGTGGGTCTTATCTAGCGTATATTTATTATTAGAGCAGTCTTGAAAGCTGTAGAGGAGAAAAGACAGGAATAGGTAAGATATCTGTATTTTCTTTTATTCTCTTGTTGGCTTTGGGTTCAGTTAGTTTGGTAATATTTTAAATTATGTTGTTTATTAATTTGCCTCACACCTCCAGGGTTGGGGGTTCGAATCCAGGTCCTGGCCTTGTGTGTGTGTGTGTGTGTGTGTGTGTGCGTGTGCGTGTGGAGTTTGCATGTTCTACTCGTGGTGGCATGGGTTTTCTCTGGGGTCTCCTGTTTCTTCCACAGTCCAAAGACATGCACGTCAGGTGAATTGGAGATTCTAAATTGACCTTCGGTGGGAGTGTGTAAGCGAATGGTGTGTGCGCCCCGCCCATTGTGAGTCCCTGCCTCGTGCCCGTAGACCCCAGGATAGGCTCCGGGTACCCGTGAACCTACCAAAGATTAAACGGTTACAGAAAATGAATGAATGAATGAATGTTTATTATTTTGTGCTGTCCTTGAAGTTATACTACACTCTTTTGTTTAAGGGACTAATCAATCTGGAGTGGCATGTGTGTTCAGAATGCGATTTCTGGTGAATGGCTGCCTGTGGAAGGTTGAAAATTAGTAAGCACATAGTTACACTAGTTCTAAGAAATTTCAGTTGGTGTTTTAGTTTGTGTTTTAAGAATATTCGGTACTTACAATAAAAGGACTTTGGATATGCAGAACTGGCCTGAAGACGACCCCACTAGGGGGCTCCTCTGCACAAACAGGTTAAATAAATTACTTTGTCTTGAGACTGCTTTCATTGGGAACAGGTCATTCTTTTTTTTTTTTTTTTTTTTTTTTTTTTTTTTTCC
>JBBPCZ010000040.1:431036-451989 GCA_037974445.1 Brycinus macrolepidotus | reverse complement strand
GGTATATTTATACAAAAACATTGAATTCAAAGCCCACATTCTAAATACGAACCATGCATAACAAGACACAACCACACATTTGAAAACAATATTTACATACTGCATCAAACTCTTATTCAAAAAAGGACAGAAAATGGCATTTTCCATGATATGGGCCCTTTAATGATGCAGCAGTGGGATGCAGTACACAGATGCAGATTGCGTCCTCATCATTCTGTGTTTTCAGCTAAGTAACATGATTGAATCAGACTGAAACACTATCATTTAACACATGAAGATATTCAAGAAATGGTGCATGTACTTCGATGAGTTTGAGAAACGGCAGCTGAATCTGTGTGTGCGCTCGTCAGGCTGTTTCCTCCAGCTCGGAAGGAGGATTTGACCTTCACAGAGAAACCTGTGATTGACAGTGAACATAAAGGCAGCCCATCTAATTAGATTAGGAAACACAGATCCACAGGGGCTGCAGATGTGACAAGCACGCTGATCAGCCCGCTGCGCGTCTTTGTTAGTGTCTGCAGGTATCTGCGTCTTCCCTGTACCTGCACCGCACACATAAGACCACTGACACCGCACCAACAGCATCTGAATGCAAACGACAAGCTTTACATGCATGTACTGCAGACAGCACGAAGCCATTCACCCTGCGTCACAGTTCAGTACTGTCATGCTGTATAGTGTATAGAGCTGTTAAAGAACCTGGTGGTATTCAAAAACCTGTGAATAATGCTTTTATTCCAACTATAATATGCCAAGGCTGACTTGAATCATTTGAATATCTAAATATTCATTTATTCTGTTTGTATTTGTCTGAAAATTTAGTATGCAGAAGCTTCATATTTTCCTTAGGACAACAAAAACTGAGGTTAAACTATAATAAATTGCATCATAAATGTCTCATATATAAATCACAAATCGTCACATACATATGTTGCATTTCATAAATGCCATAATAAATAATAAAGGCCTTTAAATAGAACAGTTATTGCTGGTACATGGAAAATGTATATAAATAAAGTATAATATTAATAAATAAATAAATAAATAAAGCGTGCCTGTCTTTTAATGCAGCATACATTCATGCCATATATAGTATTAATATAATTATATTATATGACATAATTATGATGTAAATGTAAAATATAATATAAATTGCAATGTATAAATGCATATACATATTTGCAACAATAATAATAATAAAAAATATATACATATATATATTTATGTATGTGTGTGTGTGTGTGTGTGCGCGTGTGTAAATAAATGAATAAATGAATAAATAAATAGAGTATAAATTCTAGTAATATAAAAATAAAATAATTATAATTAAATTAATGTATATAAACATTGTGCAATAACCTTCACTGCATATTACATACACTGTACATAAAAACCTTATTTAGTTATTTATTCTTTTCCATATGTATATAGCGCTGTAATTTTGTAATTTTTTGCAATTCTTTGCACCCTTTATTTTTTGTTGATTTCTACATACATATTTGCACTGAAATGCCTTTTATTGTCACTATACAGTGACAATAAAAGGCATTCTATTTTATTCTATTCTATTCTATATAAACGTATGTTATGTGCTATTAGTCCACTTGGCAAAAGTTTGACTCAGCTGGAGATACAGAGTTTTGTTCTGAAAGCAGCTACATAGTCACTGAGGGTCCACTGACTGTTGCTTTGATACTTTACCTGTTATAGAACTAGATGTATCACACTATGGTTTGTAATATGATTGAGAAAAGTTGAGAAAATAAGATTGGCTTTTGTTGGCCATTTTATTAAGTGAGCCAAACAGAACTGAGCAAGATGTGAGCAAATGTAACTAAATACAAACACATCCAATTTCCAAAATTTAGCTTAAGCGGTTGTTGAAATATTGAAATGTGCCAGTTGCAGAGCTGCCTATGGATGAAATTTCGCAAATTTGGTGTGCATTCAAAGAATGTAGCAGTGATGCAATGTGTCCAATTTTGTATGGTTTAAACCTTTATGTCACAAGATATTGGCTTGTGTAACATGCCATACAAAGTACAAAGTGCCCAGCATGAAAGAACACACCCATCTAGGGACACAGCCCTCTTATTCTGTATCAGCCATGGGAGACTACAATCGCACCAAATTTAATGTGGATTGTTTAAGTCTAAGTATATGAAATCATCAACCAAACAACAGTGAAACTATTGTAAAAATGCTCATTAGCCTAAAAAGCAAATACACTGTGTAATAACACACAACAGGTGATGACTGTTGTTAAGCTATGATTCGCTCTGACTGGCTGGAGCGGACTGTGTGCAGATAGCAACGTATGAACATCAAGCTTCGCTTGATCAAAAGGCCAATTAAGCGATCACAGAGCCGTAGTCGGTATGTGGTGTTTGTACAATGCAGCTGTAAAGGGCGCCATGCATCTTCTTGACAACTCATCATTGCATTGTCAAGCCTGGATCAGGTATCAGAGACACTGCACTGCGGAATAGTACATGAAAAGCAGGCTGAAAAGACACCCTTAAGCATGTGCTAGCTTTTTGTGCTTTCACTGCAGACCTTCGGGTGCTTATTCATGGCTGGTGCTCAGGCAATTGTGTGGAAACTGTAGGTTAGCAATTTGCAAAATGTGCCCGTCGTCCTGCGTGACACACCTGACGACTGTAATCAAATAATCGATAGCAGGAACGCAAGAGAACGACACCGGCTGCTGCTGACGCCTCGTCTGCATGTTCATTGGTTGGCAGCTAGAAAAATGCCGTCCCTGCCATTCCCAGTGGGCATGGCCAAGGGCTAATCACTCAAAGTGCCTCTCCCCTGGTGGCAAGAGGATGGGGGTGGACAGGGTGGGCTGAGGTCAAAGGCGAATGAGATGTCCCGGCAACCCTGATGTCCCCACTTAGCTGATACACCGCAGGCATTCGGATGAGCTGTCTCTCGCACACACACAGTCACACACACACACATACATACTCACACTCAGTCAGCAGAGACCCCCAAGGGTTATAGCCCACCTGTGGGTCTCTCGGCTCGGTGCATTGTGCATTCTAATAAGCTCCCACCAGTCTCACTCTGCAAAGCAAGGTTAATCTCAGTACCAACACTGTGTAAGGCCATTTTTGCATTTTTGTCTTCGATGCCTGTTGTTGTTATGACTTCGGTTCTGTTTGTTCTGTTGAGTAGAATAGGAGCTTTCAAATCCAGGCAAACAATGAATCCAGTGGATACAGGTTACAGCAAAAAAACAAAAAAGATGCCAGGTCTGCCTTACAATACAAAAAAAAACTACTGTTAATTGTGCGATAAATACATCTGCAGAAAGCACACGCTTATCTTGTGCTCATCGTGTAAAGAGAAGTAAGAGGATTATATTGACAAAAAGGCTGAAATGATGTCAAAGTACCCGACTAAATGTACTTTTACAAAAACTACATAGGCCTATATAAGCCTAAACTATATAGTTTTGTAACAGTTGTTAAATAAGGTGTTTGCATTGTATGTTCTCATATTTCACTTTCTGAAAGACAAAAAATAATTTTCTATTGTTTGACCTGATTTTTTTGGCTGTGGCTTAAAATATGCGGGTCAATTGTACCTGTAACATAATGGATGTAATATTTTTTCAACATAATAGGAGGGTTAAATCTTGGCTTATTTGACCTTATGGCAAGATCAGTGTTGTTTTCCCAAGATAATGAGTTATTTGTTCTCAAGATAGTGATGTGAAATAACAAGCCTTGAAAAAGGAGCTTTGTTTCTCAAGATAATGACACAGTTCACTCGAAATCCCTCGAAAATTAAACAATTTTTTCTGAGATAAGAAACTGAATGCAGAGGACTGTTGAAATATTCCACTACATCATACTAAACATACTGATAGGGAGGTGCCCTGAACACCAGCACAGTGCTGGGCAATGCTGAGGTGACCATGGTGGATGGACCCTTCACAACCTGCAATATGACATATTCATTATGGGGGTGCATTATTCTTGTTTTTGCACTGATAATGGGTTATAACAAGAGTTAAAACATGGATTATAACAAGAGTTGCAATATATATCTTGTTACAACAAGAGTTATAATGTTAACCTTAATGTTTGCATTAGACCACTTATTACTATGATTATACATTTGAGGTAACTGAGAAAATACAATGAATCAAAACTTAAATGAATCAAATTCGCTTCAAATATGTAAATCTGTGGTCTTTATAACATAAAATATGAGACCAACTGCTGGAAGTAGATGTTGCGCCTTGGTGATGGCAGCAGACAAAACAATCCCATTCAACTCCGCCCATATGCTTTTTTTTTCATTCTCCCTGCATTTTAGCTGCATTGTTATTGGCTATCACACCAATTGTTTGATCTTTTCTCGTTGGATTTGGGTTTATATTCCCCTAAAGCTCTTTCCTGCCCAAGTCTTTGCCAGTTCTAAATGAAAGGGTTTGGGATATTGTTAAAGTCCCAGTCTGTGGATTGGGAAATTATTTTACGGTTCATCGGATTTGGCATGCAGTTTAACCCTCATATTTCGTTGAGATTACCTTGAATTCCTCTTTGTTAGGGCTTCCACAGATCATAAGGTTGTAGGTGTAAAATAATGGTCTCAATTTTAACCCCAGTTTTTCCCTTCATCCACTATCCCCCATCCAATTAAAATCCGGCAGACTGAAAATGATTGCAGCTTTCAGCTAGGTGGACACGTTTGTCCATAAAATGCCACTAAACATATAAACAAATATAATTCTTTTGTTTTTGTGATTTAATGTACAGTTGTGAGCACCCCTGGGCCAATTTGGTATAAAGGAAATTAATACAACTGCTTGGACATACTGTAATACACAATTACCAAGTATTTGCTCAGTTTAATACATGGCAATAAATGTCAACAAATATTTGGCATCCTTTCCAGGGATCTGCTCGTGTTATTGTTTGTGGAGTTTATTGGACCCATTCAGCCTTAAAAGAAATTGGCTGACCATTCTAGAGCATGAAAAATTATGTGACCCCTCAACCCTCTCAGAATTTTGTGCACGGGATGAGTGATGCACTGGGCCATTGAGCAGTGCTGTAACACATTCTTTACATATAAGGGTCATCTGAAGCTAATCTTATGCATGATCACTAAAGTCAATGTTTGAAGAATGCAGCCAGAAGCATTTTAGAATCAAGTGGGTGATGTCTCACAGTCAGTGAAGAAACTGAAGAAGAAAGGAAGCTGGATATTACAACAAGACAAGCATCCAGAACCTACTTCAAATTCAAGCTTGAACTCCTTCAAAACATGGAAGATTAAAGTTTTGAAATGGCCTTCACTGTCCCCAGACTGTCCCCAATCTTTAAAAAGATCTTAAACAGTGCATCCAAAATGACCCTGTAATATTTCTGAACTTGAAGCATTCTGCAAGTAAAAGTGAGGAAAAACATTACGAAACATACGAATATGCCACGTTATGTAATTATTTCCCAATATGTTGAATTCAAGTGTATCATATTTAAGTTTGTTCCATGAAGAACTAGTGTTAACTTCTTTTCCCTTTTAAAATCAACCAAATAAGTAATTTGACCAGTTCTGAGCTTATACTTGCATGCAGTCTCAGTAGATGTTGTCTTAAACATGACGTATTAAAAATATTACATTACAAGAAAATGTTACATTACAAGTGTGTTTTGGGCTCTTAGGAACAGATTTGAAATGTAACATAAGGATTAAAATGCCTTTTGCATTTTGCTTGGCTGATTAACGGTGCTGGTCTCAATATGAGGTGAACCCATTATAATTTCATTGTTTGCGTCTCCAGAAATAAGGCCACTTGATATAAGATATTACTATTAATTTCAGTGACTGTTAAAGTTCGTCTTGGTTTGTGTTTTCCATGCTTGACCAAATCGTAGGAAATCAAGCAGTATAACTGACCCTTCAATTTTTCTTTAAATTGCTGGGTGCCTTGACCACAATTGCACGCATTCAGCATTTGATTGTGGTGCAACCATGTGTGCAACCGATGTATAGCCCTATTCCCTGATGTGCTCACAGCCATAATTTTGCATTTGAGGTCTCTTACAAGTTGCCATGAATAAAAATCTTCTGTATACAGTTCCAAGCAGTCCTACACAGTACAACCTGTAAGAGTGATACCTTTAACCCCGTCTCAACCATCATGTTATCAGTGATCCGTCCAGATGGCTCCGTTTTCTTTAGCTGCATAAAATATAAAAGAAGCTCCCTGCTGCCCTTATTGTTGGATGCACTGTGGGTTTCTGAGCATACTTGCATGCACTTTCAGAATGCAATTCACGTTGCTATAGAAACACTTATTGTTTTGTATTACCAGAGGAACATACGCATAAAGAAAGTGAAAAGAAAATTTCATAAGTATATAAGCGGAAAATAAAATTTCCATGCATCTGTGAGCTTGCTAAAATTGTAGCTTTGTAGACAAAATAAAGTCTATTTTCAACTTTGGTAGATCATGTCAAAAAAAATTCAATGACAGCACTGAGCTGTCCCAGTATTAAAGAAGAGATTAAAAGATTTTGCCTCAGCATTCAAGGGTTAATAAGACAGCTAATTAGTACATTAGCGTTTTAGTAGGACTGCTGCTCTGGCTGCTTTAGAAATCCTTGCCTCTGTTTGTGCATCCTCAGGGCCCTTATTATGGATCTTCGAGCACTTAGGCCTCGAGATGTTCCCGAAAAATATTCCCTTAATTATAATAACTCAATTGCACCAGAGAACATGCTGTTTTGCCTCCAGCGATCATACCCATTTCCCTTTGACTTTTCATGGCCAAAACATATAATTCTGCATTAAGTGCAAAGGGATCAAATGCTGTCATTTAAAGAGCATCCTGGATGTCATTCACAAGGGTCAGATTATTACAGGAACAGTAAGATCTGTGACATTAAAATGAAAATGGAGGTAGAGAATCATTCCTGATAGTAAGCTGCTCTTATTTTTATGCCCATTTTGCAAAAAATAAAAAAATAAAAAAAATAAATCAACTTCATTCCCTTCATCCTCCCTTTGTACAGGCAGATGGCTGTCAAACACTTGATCTCTCAACCTTTTACAGATTGAAATGCCCAGCAAATCTGAAATGAGACCAGCTTGTTTTAAAACTTGACAACCATACATCTGGAGTGCTGGATATTATATATATTTATAGCTATGTCTGTATCTATCTATCTATCTATCTATCACATTTTTATAGGACTAGTACATACTATGGTAACTACTGTAAACTATTTGGTGTCTGTGTGAAACTTACTTAGCATAATTGTCACTTTAATGAGTGAAAATACACTTATATTTTTTCAAACAAACTAAACCTTTAGCAGGCTAACAAATGCACGTAAATATACTTCAACTGTTCAACTGAATCAGTAAGTGTTTCTGTAGCGACATAAACTGCATTCCGAGTGTGCATGTAAACTTGCTCAGAAACTTACAGCACATCCAACAATAAGGGCAGTATGGAGCTTCTTTTATACAGTGACAGAAACATGGTCGCACACAGAAAGCGCTGATTCCACATGTTGATTCGTTCTACTATATGATCCCCAGGGGATCACTTAACCTAGAGTTATGTGCCATGCCGTTCTAATGTAAATGTAATTACATATGTAATAATTACATGGTGCGTTCCACAATGACTTGCCTTTATTTTTCAGAGCATGACAACCATAGTTTGGGCTGAAGGTGAGAAGGAATGTAGACTTGTTAGGGTGAGAACAAATTGAGTGGTGGAGGGGGATATTTCTCAACTAAACAGGACTGCTCGTGCTTGACGGACAACAAGCCTGTCATTAACCAGTGGACCAGTAAACCAGACTATAAATTAGCTGTAGAAGAGAATGGTGAGATAGGGATGAAAGCTGATGCTGGGTTACCAATGGCTACATTTGCCCTCTGCCATTCACAGTGGGTGATACAGCTGGAGTAAAAGTGATGTGGAGACAAGAAAAGACAGTCAAGATAAATGACAGTACTCAGGACATGGACTAGAGTGTGGATTAGATTAATCAGGAATCTTTCTTGCTGTAACTAGTTATCAGTTTGTTTGTGTAATTATTTTGATGATATGTTTAAGGATAAATCTTTCTATAGTTTGAAGGTGGTTATGAAATTCTCAACTATTTTTATTCTCTCATGGCCTGCTTTAGTTCACTGCTGCTCCTTCAGTCCCCAGAGCAGGACATGTCTCATAAACAGAGACAACTTTTTGGTAAATGCACCATGGGACTCCCACAAAAGTCATCTTTTGAGACGTCTCTTAAATTTTTTCAGGTAAAATGGGACAGTTTGGATCATAAAGTGGGACAGTGCTTTAAGCTTATAGGGAACACAAGTGCTGTAGTCTACCAGCAGGTCGGGACAGTTCTGTGCAAAGTAACAAAATCAAAAACAAAATGTTCATTGATATTTTTCTCAAATGAGAACCATTCAAGAGTGAACCTTACTCTCCGAGGTACCACAGCTGTGGTGGTGGTCTTGATGTTCCACCGTCCCACTATTTCATTCTGTCCTCACTCAGGACATTGAAATAACTGCGATCTCTAAGGATAATGGTACAAATCATATGCAATTGTACAATTTTCATGTCTCACAGTTGAAACTTGGCAATAACATAAAAAATGAGTAATAAAGCAGTTTTCTTGAACTTCCAAGGCCTTTCATACCCCCCAAAGTTAGCAAATTTTAAGGGCTTTTTTGCTGGCTGCGGGACACTGATAATAAACTCAGCCTGACGGAACAAAGTGATTAGCACAAGCCCATCTGGACGAGCACTGTTCGCGGCATGTTTTGTTATTTTGTGTACCGAGGGGCATTTAGGTCGTTGTATACACATGGCTGCCCACCAATCCACAGTCTGCAAACAGATAAATGGCGCTGATCTGATTTGGCTCCTGAAGGTATTGGAGGCACCCGGCATAAGGCGACAAATAAAAGCCTTTCCAGCCGAGCAGATTTGGAATATTTATTTAATACATAATCTAAACATACATGTTCCATTTGTCCGGCACTGCAAAGAGGCAAGAGAATCTGAAGTCATCAAAATGGTGACGTTGTGAAAGATCCGGTGTGAAAGAACTACAGACACGCCCATCGCAAAAAGAACACAGAATCGCTTGGCTACAGACGACAACACTGTAAGAGAACTTCAGATGCAATGGCACTAATATCACATACTATGAAGGTCTGCGGAAAACATAGGTGTCCTTTTCCGAGTCGTGAGCCTGTGGTCCGTCTTCGCCACTGGGTTTTGTTTCCCAAACTTTGAAATAAAAGGAGAATATCATTTAACATGAATCCGGGAGCTCCTCTGCCATTCTTCACTGGCCGGACAGGCTCCATACGGGAAACGAACTGACCATAAAGCGTGGGATCAAGTGTTGCACTAGTGGTCACACTGAACAATATTTATGCCCTCTTATGGTGGAGTGTAAAGTCTATGCTACCAACCAACCACTGGGTTGAAAGAAGAAACCGAAAAAACTAAAAGAAACCCAAAAGAAACAAACAAAGAAAAAAAAAGCCATAGAAAGAAAACAAAAATAAGTTAAGTCGACAAGTATAGAAATTTACAGTATGTACAATCACATACAATTAAAATAGACCTATATTTTAGTACTCTAAAGTTGTATTCCACTCAAGAAGTCTTCACTGACAAATCCAAAAAGCCATTATAAAAAAAAGAGGAAAAAAATGAGAGAGAGAGAGAGAGAGAGAGAGAGAGATGTGAACTGGATAAAAGAACCCAAATTTAGTAAGGCTTTTCCCACCCAGCTCAAAAAACGAATGAAAACCAAGGAGAAAAAAGAAAAATGAAGATCTATCAACAGCGCTGAACACAACAGGCACCCATACCTTCCGAAAAAAAAAGAAATAAATAAAAATATATTCATATATATGTATATATACCCTTATAAAATGAAACACTGGAAAGCTTTATTCATTAGACACGTGGTTGCCATGGCAATGGCAACATGTTCTTTACACAATTTTGTCTTTTTTTTGTTTATTTGTTTTTTTGCCATCAGTTTTTAGGAAAAAATGTTTCTCTTCATAGAATTCTGTACACTATATACTGTACGAGTAAACAAAATGTAAAAGTACTTTTTAAATATTTTGCTCTTTTTATTCCAGTGTATTGAAAAAAGGTGTTGCAGGCACTTAAGTCCATCCCCAGCGTGTAGGTGATTTTACAGTGGAGCAGTAAGGGTCAGGGGCTGTTTGGTTATTCCTGGATTGCGTCGGAATTCAGCGCACCAGCGTTAGCCGAGGATGTCCAAGTAGACAGGTGTGGCTTTGCCCAAAGCGTAAAGGACTTTCTGAATGTCTTTGATGTTCAGTCGCTGCTGCGGCTCTCGCTGCCAGCAGCCCAGCATGAGGTCGTAAACTTCCTTGGGACAAAGGCGGGGCCGGTCCAAAACCCGGCCCTGTGTAACGCACTCGATGACCTGTGGAGAGAAGGAGCCATTTATAACAACAGTGAATAAATGTACTACTGCTGGACATCAGGGCTTAGAAACAGCACAGGGAGGGAAAATAAATTGGAAAACTATGGAAAACTTAAGGACAACTAAAATAAATATGCTGTACTATATTATAATAAGGAAAATAAATAAGGAATACTATGTAAAACTGTAGGAAAACAAAACAAAAAAAATATTGTAATAAGGAAATTAAATAGAAACTAATGAAAATGAATTGGGGGACTCTAAAATGACCGCAGGTGTGAGTGTGTGAGCGGATGGTGTGTGTGTGTGTGTGTGTGTGTGTGTGCACCCTGTGGTGGGCTGGCGCCCCGCCCAGAGTGAGTCCCTGCCCACTGACCCCGGGACAGGCTCCGGGCACCCGTGACCCTAGTACGGATTAACCGTTTACAGAAAATGAATGAATGAATGAACTATGGAAAACTGAAAAATATTGTAATAAGGAAAATAAATAGGAAATCCATGGAAAACTGTACGAAAATGGAAATAAATATATTAAAAATACAGGAAAAATAGGAAAACTATGGAAAACTGTATGAAAACTTACATAAATATATTAGCAATATATTATTATAAGGAAAAGAAATAGGAAAACTAAGGACAATGGTAGGAAAACTTTCATAAAGACATTAGAAATATATTATAATAAGGAAAATAAATAGGAAAACTATAGAACACTGCAGAAAAAGTAAAATAAATATATTAGAAATATAATAAAGAAAATAAATAGGCAATCTATGGAATCTCTGGAGATTGTGGGGTAGTGGGAGGGGGGAGGGTGAAACATGATATTTATTGATTAATATTATTTGATTAATATTATTTTCCCCACCTACTACTGACATCAAAATGAGATGAGGCGGTGGAGAAGTCTTTATGATTCTGCCTTTGATGGAAGATGGGAATTTTGTTTATGAAATTATATGATGAACTGTTGTTAATGACCAGGAACATGCACTAAAAAAAGATCATTTTTCTTCAAAAAATAAAAAACACCAAAGGAGTCTGCATTGACACATTAGAAGTTTAATCTGATTCACTATAAGCAGTTAAGAACCAGCTAATAACAGCCATTAACCAGTAAATAAATCATTTGCCAATTAATAACAGTCATTAATCACTTAATAAGCAGCTATTAACCAGTTAATAAACCATTTGCCAATTAATAATAGTTATGAACTACTTAATAAGCAGTCATTAACCAGTTAATAAGTCACTAACTAATTAGTAAGCAGTGCTAACTGGGTAATAACAGTCATTAACCAGTCAATAACAGTCATTAACCGGTCACTAAGTCATTCACCAATTAATAAGTTATTAACCAATTAATAACAGCCATAAACCAGTTATTAAGCAGTCATTAGCCAGTTAACAACAGTCATTAACCAGTTACTAAGTCATTCACCAATTAATAAGTTATGAACCAATTAATAACAGCCATAAACCGGTTATTAAGCAGTCATTAACCAGTCAATAACAGTCATTCACTAATGAATAACCAGTCATTAACCAGTTAATAACAGTCATATCCAGTTAACAACAGTCCTTAACAGTTAATAAGCAGTCATTAACCAGTTAATTGCGTTATAAAAGAAAATATTCACTCTGACCATGTTCCAAAGTGATTTTGCTACTGTTTTCATTTAAAGAGTTTGACTTTTTTAGTTTCCGTTCCTTTGTGGCTCTTTCTAATCTACAGGTTTAGCTTTACGCATGAAACACTCTTCAGCAGAAGGGCGGCCCTGTGACATCTTAACTCGCCTGGGAGACCACCCTCATGTACTAAAAACTGCATTTGCGCGAAACTCTACCTCGGTGTTGGACAGCTGGAACCACGGCTGTTTGCCGTAGGTGAAGATCTCCCACATAATGACACCGAAGCTCCACACGTCACTCTCGGTGCTGAACTTCCGGTACATGATGCTCTCGGGAGGCATCCAGCGAATGGGCAGCATGGTGTGGCCGCCCACCTGAAGGAGGAGAGATTACACACCAGAATTACTCACAGAACACGTGTCACACTCTGGAGCGGCTGAGCGCCCACCGACTCTGGGTCCCTGTCTGTGGAAACGGCAAATATGGGCTGACAGTGTGTACGGCTTAGAGCTTGCAAAGAACCAGACTAGCAAAATCTTGTAATACATATGTAATTACAAAGTAATTAAAAGTCAGTACATATTTATTACATCACATGCAGATTTGAATCTGAATGGAAAATGAATGTTTGTGATTGGCTGTGTAAGTGACGTACTTATGTAATTACATAATGTTACATGACATGGAGATTCGAATATGACTGTAAAATGACTAATTGTAATTTCTTGTGGATGTTGTGTAATAAATATGTAAATACATAGTAATAAAATATGTAGTTACACTATTAAATTTAAACAGTGCAAAAAAATGAAAGCAACAGCCCTCAATGTCTAAGGGACAAAGCTGACATTGAAACTGAAGAAATTTATCCAAACCAAACGTCTGCTCCTTTTTTTTTTTATAACCCATTAAAGTTGTCTGCTGTAATTCAGACCAAAAAAACGAGTTTATTGATTAGTAAATGGGACACATTTTTAAGTCATGAAGCACATCACACTTGTCTCTTTCTCTCTCTCTATCGCTGTCCCTGTAAAATCTTCTGCTACGGGGGACAAATTGATTAAACAATAATGTATTAATCATGCTAACACTCTGCCTTCATTAGGCCGGATTATTCTCCAATCTATTTCCCATTCATGTCAATTGTACTTCATTCATCATATCTGTGGCAGCACGAGAAAACGAGGGACTCTGCGAGTGGATCCCGTCCAGCTGGAGACAACGTTAGTTACTGTCCTTTCTACTGCACCTGGTAACTTTAGGTTACTGGAAGATGAAGCTGTACAGACTAACATGTACATTATTGTCTGCATATTAACATGGATTTGCTGTCTGAGTGTCCATTACTTTTAATCACAGCTCTATTCACAGTACAGGGTAGGATTTTTAACAAACCTGATTCACTGGTCTAAATTTGACACATATCTGAATTTTTCAGAGCTGTGTAAAGATAAATTTTTAAAAATTTTTCAAAAAGTGGTCAGCAGGGGTGGCTTCTTCCTCAGCACCACCAAGGTCACACTCCTGTGACTGTTCTGGACAATTTGTCCTGCCTCGGAATATCATAGTCCAATCAGCATCAGTCAGGTTCCATGAAGAACTGTCCCTTTCGGGTAATTTAGACTCTCTGTATGGGTTCCTGGTGGGCTTGCACTAACAGGGTTTCATGATCACCACGCATAGGGCCCTGCAGCTGGTGGCCTGGTGGTTAGGAAGTTGCCTCTGTGATCAGAAGGCCGTGGGTTTGAATCCCAGGACTGCCAGTGGCACCGCTGAGGTACCCTCGAGCAAGGTAACATCCCCATTGCTGGCTACCCACTGCTTCACTTAGAGGATGGGTTAGATGCCGAGAACACTGTGTGCTGTGTTGTAACGAATTGCCACTCAACATTTTACACTTACACTTACACTTTACAAATTAAACAAGGGCCTTGCCTCCCCCTTGTATCAAAGGGGGTCAAAGTTTATCAAACAATTCTGGCCATGAAAAGAGAACAAAACACCATGAGGATTAACTGTAAGAACAGCAATCAGGTAAACATGTGTTCTCTCCTTCCCAGGTTTAATGTCTGCAAATAAAAGTAAGTAAGATTAAGTTGATGTGCTAAGGCTAAGTTGATGAATTGTGCCTTCATGAGGCGCTGGATTGGTTTAGAAATGTTCCCAACCCTGATAAGTCTACATTCCCACCCATATTTAGCTGGCACAGATGGTCCTGCAACACTAACATGCAGAGAGCAGTGGTGTTATCCACTGCTATATACAGGCTCATTTGCTCTTTTGTTGTTTTAGGGCTGGTTTGGTTAATTTTGCTGTAAACATTGGAATGTTCAGTCCAATAAATGCATGTTTATATGATGATGTGTTTCATTTTTTTGCCAACATATTGTACAGTATTGAACCTACAGTACTGAATATGTACTTGGCGGCAATCTAAAAGTCAAACGTCTGGTATTGTGACACTCGCACACGTGGTCAAACTTTGAGAGCTACATTCACACAACTGACAGAAATGGGTCACTTACAAACACAAATGGAAACCATCAAGGCGAAAAAAGATATCTGAGCAAAAAATTGAGCAATCGGTTGAGCAATAAGGCTTGTAATCCTGCCTGCTTTATACACGCTAGCACACTGTCAAAGTACGGTAATTTAAACGCCTTCGCAATGCCAACTTACACGTATCTTGACATTAACAGGTGAAGGTGAAGCGAGAGCTATTCAGCCCAGCTCCCGCGTGCAGTTTCTTGCCAGATTAAACCAACTAATTGAGTTACGGTGAGTTTAAATGACCTGTCGGTGCACACACACACACACACACACACACACACACAAACGCACACACACACACACACTGGCCACACATGCAAATGACTCCAAATCCCTCTTTAAGGAGGGGGAATTAAAACTGGTTAAACAGGCACGCAAATGACACCGCTATCACCTTTGGGCTTTGCGGCGGAGGCCAGAGCAATTAGCCAAGCTGGGTGGCAAATTAATAAGCTGGGAAAAGAAACACAAAATAAATATATATATATATATATATATATATATAAATAATAATCATCATCTCACTTGCAATTACCCACGCATTTTCATTCGGTGTAGCCCTGGTGTGGTTTCAGGGAGGGGGAAAATGAGCTTTCTCTTTCACTGGTGTGTAAACTGGATTACAGGCCAGTCAGTGGCTCCATGGTGGAGGGAAAGATTGGATTAGTGGCGTGGAAAGTGGTGCAGCATGGCAGGGGATGGAATGCAGCCCAATGCGGGCGAACTCACCAGGCTTTCGGGGTTTTAGGAGCCAGAGGAGCAGATTGGACCGTGCTGATAAAGTGGGTTTTTTCTTTTTTTTCCCATAGTGGCCCAAAAACATTCAGCAAGGAATGCCAGTGTACATTATTTTCACATTAATTAAATATCTGTTATGTTGGCTGTCTCATTTTTACTGCTTGCTCTGCAAAAAATGCAGATTTTATTCCAGGTTAGAGAGTACAGAAACTACTGCAGCTACTCTCTCATTCCTATCAAACAAAGATCATTAAGTAAAGTAAAGCACTTTAAAAAAGTGCTGCATTATATTTACTTCATTTAAATGTGCACTAAAACTGATTTCCTCATGAATAAAAACTATCAGAAACAATATTTTCATTTTTAATAGTAATGTTTAGATGGTATTTGGTCTTTCCGTACTGAGATTTTTTTTTTCAGAATAAAAAAGTGGATGCCAGTTTTTTAATGCACTGAAACTTTGATGGACTTTTAAAAATCCCTCACACTGGAAGAAGACGAAGAGCAGGAAAGATTAATCAATTCAAGCTGTAACCCTGGTGTAGATATCCGCTAAAAAAGAATAACTGCTAAAAAAGGTTAATTTTCGACTTACAGCTGAAGCTCTGCTGCAGGACTATGGGTGTGCAGGAGTTAGGTGCTCTACTTTACCTCGGAGCTCTGTGCATAAATAGGAGTGAAGAAACCATGAGCAATGAGCTCTGAGGTAAAAGAAAATACAGTGTTAGTGCACATGTCTATGTTTTTATAAAAGTCCTTTGTTTGGTCTGTAAAACTTGGCCTTGGGCTTTCTCACCCCCTCTGGCACAAATAGAAACTGTTCTAGGTTAAACTGAATGCTTCTGTAAAAGGTCTTAAATATTTTTAAATGCTGAAAATATCAATATTTATCAACAATTCTGAATAATTTGGTTTTAATTTATTGATTTAAAAAAGTTTATCATCCCATCATCCCTAATAGTATGTCACATCAAAACAATTATTTCTAAAAGCAAGCATATTTGTGTTGATGTAACAGATTTTGTAGTGTATATGTACTTTTAAATATATTTTATTCAGTGCAACATTCATATGAAATGCAGCACTCTGTATGATCCTTGTATCATTGGCAAGATAGAGTAGGTTCCACTGAGGGTTTGTGTAACCTGGTAGACCACCATGAAGGCTCGATTTAGTTGAATTTTTTGCAATATGTGCAGCAAAAAGGGGTCGACCGACACGCTGACCCGCAAATTCCGCCTGCTTGCAGCTGGTTATCGACCATTCCAGACAGCAGGGGCAGCCCCAAGCCTCCACAACAATAACCCCACCGACAGCCGCAAAGCTCAACTTGCACTGTCATTTTGTGGGGTCGCTGAGCCTTTGAATACAAACTGTATTGAAAATTCCAGATATGTGTGGTGTGTGTGTGTGTGTGTGTGTGTGTGTATGTGTGTGTGTGTGTGTTTTTGTGCATATGGTGTGTGTGTGGTCTGTGTGTGAGTGTGTGTGTGTAATGAAAATGTTTTACTCCATTTCAGCAACAGTTAAATAGTTATCAAAGGATCTCACGCACAGGATACTTGACAAGCCATTAGACGATAGGGAGTCAATGTGGCAATTTCAATAGCCCGACAAAAGCGTCTGGATTGGCTGCTGGTGAAAAGGCCGCTATCTCTCTCCTGCGCGCTCACAATGGTGCGGTTCCTGCTGGCCAGACGCTGGTGCCCCAGAGGACGGGCAAACGTCAATATGACTAGCGGCGTGTGGATTGTGCGCTTGGCAGAACCCCTATTTATAATCACTCGACACAGTGAACGTGTCCAATACGGTTATGATTTCCTAATCTCTCAGCTCTGTCAATATCACAGCCTGTGTGTGTGTGTGTGTGCGTGTGGTTATGTGTTTGTGTGTGGCTGTGTGTGCATGGAAAAGATGCTATCGGGTGATGCAAGATCAGTCTTCCAGTTCCTGCCCTGGCCTAGACAGAGGCATTCTTCACTTTCTGGACACTTTTCACATACATACACAATATCATCACTGTCACATCAAAAACTCATAACTCCAGCTTTTTTCTCCACACTTGCACATTTTCTGACAGGGTTTAAGACAAGTAAAAAATTAACAAAACATCAAAACTTCACTGCTACAGACAACACCGGGTCTGTTATTCATAAAGCAGTCATAAGGACTGATATGGGATCAGATACTGCTGTATTTATGATGGTCGTTATCAGAAAAAGTCGATTCTAGATCAGCCCTCCTACTCCTGTGGTGGTTTGTGAAAACAGACCATGTTGCCTACACCAGGGGATCTTTTTCATCTCTCGGCCCACACAGCCCATGGGAAGATAAAACCAACCTGACAGTTTAAAATGCAAATAATACACAATAAACAATCTCTCAATCATCAATACTGATGTTTTAAGCTGCCAAGCTTTAAATGAGCTGTTTTCAATTGGAGCTCTTCACTTTAGATGAGGATCTGAAAGCAGGCCATCAAATTACTCAAACGCTCTGTTACCAACATGACATCACCCAGTGTGAGGGTGTTCTATTTTCAGGCAGATTTGTAACAAGGTTGAACTCCCGTCCAAAATCTGTGATGAATAATAAGTGTAGAGATACACACCCGATAGTAGTCCATGCTGTAGATGTCCCTGGACATGCCGAAGTCCCCGATCTTGACTAGCAGCCCGTTCCCCACCAGGCAGTTTCGCGTGGCCAGGTCACGGTGCACAAAGTGTTGGGAGGAGAGATACACCATCCCAGCTGCAATCTGGGTGGCAATGTGCAACATCTGCGAAAGACCCAGCTCTCCACTGCTCTGCATCGGGTGGCCTTCCACTAAAATCGTGGCATCTGGACCATGAGCCCTAAAGTGGTGAAGAATGCATAATCAAAGGAAGGCATTTATTAACCCTTAGAACTTAGTGTATTAGGAAAATCTGATTTCAACAAACATAAACGGTGTAAATCAGTCTAAAACCGGTGTTTGCTCTCCTACACGCTCACTGTTTGCTGCTTTTTCGTTCGGGTGCTCTCCGGACCCCCTCCCTCTGTGGGTTTTCCCCACCCACTTGTGGGCGGAGACTATCCTGAAAGTTCTCCCGGATTCAAAGATCTTGTGCTTTTTTCTATTTGTTTCTAAGACCTAAAATAAAAGAAATGTGGGCATTTTTGTTCTTTATGGGCATTTGCATGTGACACCATTTTTAAAACCCCAGTATCAGTTATTAGTACATGTTTTTTTTAAATTACAGTAGCTTTGGTTCTATGTGACATAGGAACACAAACAAAGCTCAGCATGACGTCTGACACCTTGAGCATCAACACAAACTGTGGTAACTTCCATATAAGGAATTGTTTTGCCGTATGATGACAATTTACCATTCATTGCACTTCTGGCACAGATCCATGCCGCTTGTGTTGTAAGGGTTAATTCATACAAACTGGTCAACGCTGATCTTTTTGTGGTTCTTTTTCTCTATATGATGGCTGAGGCAGCAGAGGCAAGGCAGAAGTGTGTCCTAGATTGCTGTGAAAGGTCATGCTATGCAAAAAAGCTGCCTTACAGCCTACGCAAGCGGTCCGGCATTTAATACACGAGCAAACGTGCCTCAGCTCTGAAGGAGCCCAACGTGAAACTAGATCAGGAGTTTTGTTTTCGTATTTCACACCAAACAAAAAACCACCTGTTGTTTTGGCTTTGTGACTTTGCTGATTTGCCTGCCCCCTTTCCATTCTTGCTGAAAATAGCTTTCGGCTGATTGCGGCTGCATTTACATAAGGCGGCTGCTAAAATGTGCTTCAGCGTAATTTCTGCCTTTCTGATAGTCCTGGTGCGGGAAACGCCCCCTCACCACCGTGCTGGAGAGCTAACAATCAAGCAGAGTCGGAGAAGCTGCTTTGCATGTAAAACACACTCGCACTCGCCTCGTGAGCTGGAAACCGAGCCGTCTTTAGGCCTGTTTAATTCTGCACATGCTGCATCTGTATAAGGCCTAATTGGAGTCGGCGACCAGCATCGCACAATTCTTTGATGCTCCCGCAAAAGTAAAAAAAAAAAAAAAGCCCGGCCTTGTGCTGTTGCCGTGTTTCGAAGACGGGTTTCGTCATCCAGTTTCTTGGAATGTCAAGTCAGCTGAGCTGAAAGAAAAGCTTTATGTGTGAGAGGCAGAACACAACCCAGGTCACAATGGAATTACCTAATCTCACATCACAGCGCTCTTCTGTAATCAGTTCACACTAAAGGAGCAGAACTCAGAACTTCTCCCCGGAGAAGTGCAGCTTGTTCGAATTTGTGAAAGCGACATGAAGGAACTACAGCAGTGGTCCTCAGACTGGGAGCTGTGGTACAGGCGGGCACTAAGGGGGGCTTTCAGGAATATCTCTACTTTTTAGACTTTTTGAAATCAAAAGGGGTCTTACACACTCACAAAACTGCTGACCTAGAGTGTATAGTATGTAAAGTTTGAGAATGTTTAAGGCTGGTTAAGACTGGAAAATCTGACTTAAAAAGGGTGGAATGCAGGCCAAGGGTCCTTTCTGTTTGGAGTTTGCATGTTCTGCCTGTGGGTTTTCCATGGGTTTCTGTTGGGAGCTCTGGTTGCCTCCCATAGTCCAAATACATGTACATCAGATGGACTGGAGATGCTAAAGTGTGATTGACAGTGCGTCTGTCCTGTGATGGACTGGCGATCTGTCTAGGGTGTTTCTCTGACATTTCAGACTAAAACTCCTCCCCCTGTCACACATCCACACAATAATGTGTGCAATAATCTGATGCTACTTTGTTGTGCAATTTCTTATTTTGTTTAAATCATTATCATTATGTGCATTATTATCTTATTATAATGTGCAATAGTTTTACCATGTGCAATATCAGTCAGTTTTCTTATTAGGTGCAAAAACACTATCATTACATGCAATATCTTATTATTATATGCAATAGTCTTACCATGGGAAATATCAGTACTTAATGGCAATATTACTGATCTACTACTGATCTCCTAACTACTATTTTAGTTACAAGTAATTCACTTTAAGTTACAACAATTCACTATAGTATTTATACTCCAGCATTTGTATTTATAGCAAAGTGAATTTCATATGGATTATTTTCTGCAGAGTTTTCATTGGATTTATTTTGACTTTATATTTTAAGTTGTTCTTGTCTCTGTGCAGTCAAAACATAAGCAATTTCCTCCAGGAGCAATAACATTTTCTGATTCTGATTCTATGAGAGCTGGGATAGTCTCCAGCACCACCCCCCATGATCCTGGTTAGGATAAGCAGCTCAGATAAAGCACGGATGGATGAGTGGATGGAAGCAGAGTGCGAATTACCGCTCCATAATTGGGGGTACTGCCCATGGTTCGAATTACGGGGGGTACTGGGGGGTACTGTACAGAATGCAGAATCAGTACCACAAAAATTCAAATAATAGGGCTTATTCGCTAGCTAGTTTTTTTTTTTACGTTGCCCCCACAGGTTTCACTGACAGTAATGCTTTTTCAAAACATAACGTTAGACCTTCTTATGCATTAACATTAGCCTAATAACAAACCACACAGGCTAAGTGTCAAATT
>JBBPCZ010000040.1:409168-421866 GCA_037974445.1 Brycinus macrolepidotus | reverse complement strand
GCATGTCCAGGTGTGTTTGATCTGAGTTAACTGCTGCTTGTTTGGTGTTTGATAGTTTGCGTCGTGTGATTGGTTGTTGCTGTCTGTGTCTGTGTATAAGAGGGCTGCCGACCCGAAGGATCATTGCGTGGTCACCATCCAACACCCCGGTATCAGCTAACTCTCAGCTGTGTTTGTCTTCGGGTTCGTATATACTTTGTAGAAGTATCTAACCTCTGTCTGTATGTGCAAGCAGTTGCTGGAGTTGAAAGACCAAGGGGAGCTCTACTGTGGAAAGCTACTCCAAAGGGTGCAGCTGGAGCAGCTTTCGTGACACCAGCCACGGTCATAGTGGCACTAGGCTGCTTTGGACTTAACTGTGTACAAGTGACTGTTTACTCTCCATCTCTCTGCGCAGGCGTGAGGTGTTTGAAACCGTGACCACTGCGGCTGTACAGTGGATTCGTTCGACAGGCTGGATAGCCTCAAACAGTACCTCGGCAGGGTTGACTGAGAGAACTCTTCCTGGAACTACTTTGTATCTGTGTGTGGACTGTCGTATTTGTGTTTGGGAGCTCAGTGAGCTCTTTCCTGTGTGTTGATTCATTAAAGACTTTGTCAGTAAAACTAACGCTGGTCCTGCAGTGCGTCTTTACAGCACCACCCGACATGACAATATATATATATACACTCTTGGAATACACGAACGATATTATACAATTATATATATATATATATATAACTATAAAATTAAAAAAAAATTATACGATTTAAAAACAGCCCTAAATTTACAATAATATATACGCTTAAATCAGCACCTTTGGACACATTCGGTGAATTTTTACGGCTGTATGTGTTATCATCATTCAAACCAGAGGGGTCAAGCCTCCGCTCTAGCCTCAAATAGCTCATTTATATTCACTTATTCCATCATTAAGTGGTCTGCTGGGTTTGTCCCATCCTCTGAGAGAGCCATTACACGTGCACCTGTCGGCAGAGAGCAGGATGGGTTGCTTTAACCTTCAGCTTTTTCTTCACTCCGCTCGCTCTGCCTCACGGCTCCCAGCCGAGCCCCCCGAACACCTCCAGATTAAAAGGCAATATTCCAGGCATCAGACTAATGCGGTTAATGCCTGTGTTTAAAAACACTCTCAGGGGGCCAATTGAGAAGTTAAAAATGATACAATGTCTTGTGTGTGTGTTTGTGTGTATCTGTGTGTGTGTGTGTGTGTGTGTGTATGTGGCTTTGAGAAGTGTAAAGCCATTTCTTTTAAATTAGTGAGATTAAGATTAGGTTTAAGGTTCATCTTAGAAAATTCTTATTACATACACATAATATCTGAAATATAACAAATTTGTGTGCCCTTATACAGGTTACAGTAGAACGTCCTTTCGGTCACCTTCTCACATTCCCATAGCAACATCATCTGCCAATTTTAACAGCAGCTGGACACATATTTCTCAAGATTCAGCCCAAAAACTGTTTATGCACTATATATTATCATACATGCTTTTGATTATATTTGATTATATATTATTTTAGCCCTTCTCCTGGTGTTGATTATACGGCACCACATTGACTCACACAGAGAGCTGTCCAGGCTAAAGTACAGCCTCTCTGTAACAGGGTTAGTTTTAACACAGTTATACAGACTTATATGTAGTCAAATGCAAATAAGATCCATGGTCACATGACATGTTTTGTTGATTTTCAATGTGAAAATTTTAGAGTTTAAGAGAACAACCTCAAATATGGCACCTCTATTTATTTGCTAAATTAAACATCAAATAAAGCTTTAAACATAAAATGTGCCATAGGTTCTGCACAAGTCATGTTTAATGTATATATCTTATTTATATACATCTATAAAAACAGTGTGTGTGTACTGCAGTACATAAATAATTACCTACATTCAATGTGCCATTACATCTGCTTGTCATGTTTAATGTATATATTTTATTTATATTCTCATGTAAAACCAGTTTGTGAGTGTGTGTCTGTGTACTGCAGTATACAAATAAAACATATACATTAGATGTGTCATAAGTTCTGCATGGGTCATGTTTTATGTATATATTTTATTTATATGCATATGTAAAAACACATTTGAGTCATATACATATATAAAAACTATGCAACTACTGGAGTTTATAAATGTGTGTGTGTATGTGTGTGCGAGCGTGTGTGTGTGTGTGCGCACGTGTGCATGTCTGCAGTATACAAATCAAATAAATACATTAAATGTACCATCACCTCTGAACAAGTCGCATTTAATGTATACTTTTGAGTTATATACATATATAAAACCAGAGAGAGTGTGTGTGTGTGTGTGTGTGTGTGTGTGTCCTACAGTACAGTATGTCGTGAGGTGATGTTATTGACAAGATGTTATCAGTCTCTTATTTTGTGCTGGCCTCCCATTGTATAACTGGAATGGGGTCGAGTCCACTCCAGATTAAAGCGCTTGTACTATTATAATCTGTGACAATAGAAGCTCTTCAGTCTAGACATCTATGAAGAAGCCCACGTCTGTTCCCCAGTTCACCCTGCCCATCACTCTCCACGCTGATGTCTTCTTTCTGCTGCTTTCAACCCTTAGAACACGAGCGGCACGGATCCACAACAAACGGTAAATCGTCGTATGGCAAAACAACTCATATGGAAATTCCCCGGTTTGTGTTGATGCTCGAGGTGTCAGACGCCATGCTGAGGTTTGTTTCATGTTCCTATGTCACGTAGAACCAAAATTATTGTAATTTAAAAAAACGTAATAATAACGTTTTACGCACGAGTGGGTGGAGAAGACCCGCAGAGGGAGGGGATCTGGGGAACGGGCGGTGGTGCACTGAGCGAAAGTGCAGCCAACGGAGTGTGTAGGGGAGCAAACACCGGTTTAAGACGGTTTTACACCGTTTATATTTGTTGAAATCAGATTTTACTAATACGCTCTGAGTTCTAAGGGTTAATAACTTGCAGAAACATCGCAGGCTGGGTCAGGGTCGCTGAAAAATGGTTATTTTTGTAGGTCGGGTGGAGTCTCATTACGGGACGGGCGGGTGTGGGTTATTAAAAACCCTGTCCCACACATCACCAGTAAAAGGTGATAAAATGAAATGAAAACTGACCATGTTCGTCCTTTAAATGGACTGTAAGGTTCCTTTTTCACTCTCTTGACCTACAATTCTGCTACTCTCCGAAGGTACAAATACCCACAGTAAAAAAAGCAATTAGTGTAATTTTCTCATAAGAAACTTTCAAATACTGAATGAATCAATTATAGACTGGAGTTAATGCTGTTAATTAACACCCATTTAGCAGTCATACTGGTAAAAAGGGTCACATGTGACACACATAACCCAGAAATAGGAGGCTCTGAAGAGGACAGATAGCTAGGGACGGCTCCTCAGGGGGAGCTTATGCCCTCGGGGGCCGCCTCTGGGGCGAAGTACAGGGGATGATTCTACAGAGTGATACAGACAGGACAACGAAGCCAGTGCCTCAACCTCTGTGCTGCTTTCCTCTTCCTTTCCAACTACATTACTGTTAGAGTGAGAAAAAAAACAGAAAACTGGCAGAAGGAGGATCCACAAGACAAACACTAAGTACGTGCAACTTGATATAGCAACTCTCTGTGTGTGTTTAATGTGTCTCTTGAGTGTGTGAGGTGTACCTGGTTCTATCTGAAAATGTTTTTTTTGTATTGAGAGCATTTGACAGCAAAATAATACATACTATATAAATACTGTAACCCACAAAGTTCTTGAAGAGTGTATTTCTTTTCTTTTTAATATGTTTTAATGAACAATAAAATATAGCTATATGATTCCCTATGTTAAGTTAGGGCCTAGGGCAACATTAATTATGCTTTCCTGGGTTTAATTCCCAGCTTGCATGTTCTCCTTGTTTCTGCTGGGAGCTCCGGTTTCCTCCCACAGTCCAAATACATGCACATTAGGTGAACTGGAGATGCAAAATTTCCCCTAGGTGTGGGAGTGTGTGCCTTCCCCATGATGGATTGGTGACCTGTTTAGGGTATTTCACCCTGTGAGCGCTGGGATAGGCTCCAACACCACCCCCCCCCCCCCCAACCCTGGTTAGGATAAGCAACTCAGAATATGAATAAATGCTAGGGTCAAGCTAACAGTGGTGCATATTCAGGTGTCATATATCCTTTAACCGGTGTTTGCTCTCCTACACACTTGCTGTTTGCTGCTCTTTCGTTCGTTGGACCACCACTCGTCCGCTCTCTGGACCCCCTCCCTCAGTGGGTTTTCCCCACTCACTTGTGGGCGGAGACTATCCTGAAAGTTATCCTGGGTTCAAAGATCTTGTGTTTTTTCTGTTTGTTTCTAAGACCTAAAATAAAAGAAATTTGGTCATTTTTGTTCTTGATGGGCATTTGCATGTGATGCCATTTTTAAGGACCCCAGTAGTGGTTATTATTATTACATGTTTTTTTTTAAATGACAATAACTTTGTTTCTGTTTGACATTGGAACACCAAACAAATCTCAGCATGATGTCTGACACTTCGAGCATCAACACAAACTGGGAGAACTTCCATATAAGGAGTTGTTTGGCCGTATGACAACAATTTACAATTTGTCGTGCTGCTTGTATTCTAAGGGTTAAATTATATGCTGTAGACTTGACGTGACAGCAACCATAAAAAATCATCTCTGAACATCATGGGTGGAGCCTCTTAGCTATCTGCTGAGCTGTTCAGCCTTCTCTGACGGGGGTAGAATTCCAGCTGCAGGGAACAGAGTGTAGCCCGGTAACACTGCTGACAGCATACAGAAGTCTCACATTATCACATGGCTCTTTTGGGAAATCGGCACTCAAAAAGATTGAGGTGTGACCGGGAAATAATTACAGGAGGGACTATGTTACCACGCATAACATCATGACTGATTTGGTTGCAGCAGATAATCACATACATCCAACAAGTTGGGGAACAGTCCATTGTTAATAATCAAGGGATTTCCATAGAGTAACTGTAATATTAATACACATCCCATCCTCCCAAACCCATATTTTCCATATAATTTCCTTGTAAGAGTTGTAAAAACCCATTTAGGCTACTGGTGTACAGCTACTGCTACACCTCAGTGCTGTTTTGGCTAAGAGCATAATGGGGCTATGCTTTCCAGATACCGTGATAAGTCCTAAACTAAAGGATTTCCAGTGGAACGGCATCACTGATGGAGTAATTAGGTAAAAAACTAGGGCTGATGTCTACAGATTGTCTTCAGTCCCAAATCAGTGTGAAACGCATAGACTATTACACAGATAGTACTTTATTATAACGTGAACTGCACTGTGCCATTTAAAATGAGATATAAAAGAGAGATTTTTTTATTCTATGAAAGCATAAAAAACTTCCCTTAAGAAACCTGCACGTAAATATCACACACTCATGAGGCCAGGGTATAGCAGCAATGATCACGTGTCTATGGTGTATAAAGATTTTATACAATATATAATGAATAATGCGTTAATTTATTCATGAGAGCTAAATGTGAATTTCCCTTCCCTCTCGCTGAGATCTCTTCACGGCCATCAGCCCTCGGAGTGAACAGACCGCTGCAGTGTGTTGGGAATATCAATGCGTGAGTAAGTGTGAGTGTGTATGTGTGTGTGTATAAACGCTGTAATCTTTGTGAGAAAATCCAACTTATAATCTTGAGCTTTCCGAATGTCTGAATGAATCAGGTCTCTCTTAACATGTGTGTTTTTTTGTGCTCTGCTGTATTTGAAAGGATTTGAATTAAGAATCAGCATTAGCATCAGGCCTGGAAATGTCTGAGCGGGGAACGCGTGGCACTGTGAGTCCTCAGGACAACAAAATAAATCTTACCGGAAGCAATGACAGAAAGAGCAGCCAAGAACCCCCGTTTCTGGGCAACAATAGGATGGCATTTGTGCCAGTGCAATTTGCAATGAGAGCAGGCCTGCGCTGTCCATGAGTCATCTATTTTTAGCAGGAGGGACTTCAGCTTATTGAAAGTGCCTTCCCTCCATGTCCTACATACTATAGTTAGTATGCTTTGGCATGACGAATAGGCCAAGAGCCCTGACCACACTGCACAAATGTCTTCACAGCGGTGGATTTCTGACAGGCCACAGCTTCCCATGGAAGTGTACAGGAAAAAAGGAAAAAACAATCCAAAAAATGCCAGTGAACTGTGGGGCAGCAATCATAAGGTGACACAAGACCCTCACATGCCTCTCCTGACAGCTGACATATACTTTGCTAAACATTTATAAAGGCGTATTTCAGTAAACATATAGCTGTTGTAACACTTTCTGGAGTGAAACTGACTAAAGTAGTCTTTATGACAACTGATCATGCTGGAATAAGCCTTAATAAGCATTACTAAGAGGTTTATGTCAGTTATCATAATGGGCTTTTGTAGGTGTCAGGTAGATTTAGGAACACACACATTACCAGAATCAAATTTAAACCTATGGTTTGGTGAAAAATCAATTGTTCACTATTTACCCCTCAATCTAAATATAGTTGGTCAGCTTAGCTAAACCATGTTAGGTGTTACAGCTACACTGTAAAAAACAATACTGTAAGCTGGAAGTAACTCTGTCAGAAAAAATGTACCTAGGAAGGTACAAACACTGTTACTGTGGTGCTGTCCTCAAAGCCACGTCCTCAATACCTTCAGTCACATCTTCAGGGGTGAACTTCAGTCTTATATCAAGACTCCAAATCCCATAAATAGACCAACAGATCCATACTGGTCTACTTCATGGTCACTATCTTACTTCTCTATTATTTTGACTGCGTTTCAACTGCATTTCTTTTCATGAAATTTTGAGTCAATGTGTAATTTTTTTTAAACAGTGTCCTTAGTGTTTGTTGAAATTTCAGGGAAATGTAGGACAGTTGCTTTTTACAGAAACTTACTGTAAATTATAGTAAACTCAACTACCTGAATTCACGGCAAAATATAAAATTCTGCAACAACAGTATGTTGTAGTAAAGAATAATGATGGGATTTACAACAGTGTTCTGAGTCCTATTTTAAGTTTGTTGAAATTTCAGGGAAATGTGAGATTTTCTCCTGTCTTTTTACAGGTACTAACTGTAAATTCTATGGTTAACTCAACTTAGGAGAAACTTAAGAGTGGACATCAGCTCCCAGAATTTACATAAAATACATCATTTTGCACAAAAAAATGCATGTTACTGTAAAAAAACAGTTTAGCTCTATAGATTGTGTGTTAATACAGCTAACAAGTAATGTAAACTTTTAGATATCAGTTTAGCTTTTTGGATGCTCCAGTCACCACACACTCAGTACAGAGGCTCAGATAGACTTGCTAATGTGTTTTATGGCACTTTATGGCATACAGTATCTACATAAAATAGACAAAAGTATAAACATGTTTGCTATGCACGGTACTTTTATAACTGTATGCATCAGCATGTGTCAGAAAGCAAGTTGATTTAAGATTACTGAACACTCTACTGAAGTGAGAGTGTGAGGACGTCATGCAGTTTGTACTGATTGGTGGCTATAAGCCCCCAGTATTGTTAGCTACATTAGGAAAATATATACATTTAATTCCTGAATGAATAATCACTTTTAAAAGAGGCGCAACCCACAAAAGCAAAAAAATGACAGTGTAGTACACTCACGGGTGGCCGGCTTGTTGCAGGTGTGTCCGTGGCGGAAGTACTGTGGGTTCTCCATAACAGATATACGGTTCATCCCGATGACCACAGCATCAGGTCCGGCGTCCAGCGTGCAGGGTGTGATGATGCCGTGGTTAACGTGATGAAGAGGGCTGGCTGAGTCCTCCTCGCCACTGATCACCGCTACTGGACCTGTGACAGAAGACAAAACAAGGCCATCTGGAACTAATTCAGAAGGCAGTTGAACACAATGCTGCCTAAGTGGCTGGAATTCCGCGTATCATTTTTGAAAACGGTTCAGGTGAGCTGGATGTTCCACTCCGTAGCGCATGAATGTACTCTACTTTTCAGACCATGCAGATCCACAGTCTTGACTTTCACCCTTAGAACTCACAGCGTATTAGTAAAACCTGATTTCAACAAATAAAAACAGTGTAAAACAGTCTAAAAGCTGTGTTTTTAGACTGCCGCTTGGCTGCTCTCCGGACCCCCTATGTCTTTGGGTTTTTGGCCTACTATCCTGAAAATTCTCCCGGGTTCAAAGATCTTGTGTTTTTTCCATTTGTTTCTAAGACCTAAAATATAAGAAATTTGGGCATTTTTGTTCTCAATGGGCATTTGTGTGATACGCCTTTTTTAACACCCCAGTAGCGGTTACTATTACGTTTTTTAAATTACAATAACTTCGGTTCTACGTGACATAGCATCACCAAAGAAAGCTCAGCATGACGTTTGACACCTTCAGCATCAACACAAACCAGGGGAACTTCCATAGAAGGAGTTGTTTTGCCATAGTTTACCATTTGCTGCACTTCTGGCACGGATCAGTGCTGCTCGCATTCTAAGGGTTGAAATCCAAAAATCCTCATCATGTCAGAATTCATTTCTTTTCAGACCTCTGGAGCAGTGAATGCCTTTTCAGAACATTTGAAGATTTCCATGTGATGAGCGGCCAAAAGGCGCATTCAGAATTCTGCAAACACCCCAGCTCCCATCAGCGTTAGGACGGAAACACAGCTGCTTTCTGAAATTGCAGTTTCTTCATGTGTACACTCAAGGGGACAGCATGAACAGAGTCAAACAAATCAATTACAGAAACAAAAAATAACAAAATGCCCCTTTTTTTGCAAATCCACCCCATCTGTCAGCGTTTTGTGTCCGGCTTTGTTTTCTTTGCTTCTCCAGGTCAGTAATTTGTGAGGTGAAATAAAACAAGATTAGCAGATTATACGGTCATTCCGCTGTGATATAAATCAGCAAAGCAGCGGTCAGAGAATGGTGAAATAATGAGTGGATATAAGGCAAACAGGTGAATCCATCCACCTTCTGTGATTGAGAACACACGTAAAAGGTGATTAAAGTGGTACAAACACTTTTAGTGGGATGGCAGAATAGTTCTGTCGTGCAGACCTTTCATCTGACCGAACTCAGGGCCGTCCAACTGACCTTTGTCAGACAGTCAAAAGGCTCCTGCCCTGTGATGCAGCCCTGCCTCCATGCCCTGTGGCAAAGCACTTAACCTCGGTCGCTCGGACAAGATCCACCATCAAGATGGCTGTCTCAGCGGGTGTACCCTCAAAGCCACAATTTGGTAGAAAAAAAAAACAGACATTTATGAGGCAACTGTGCAATGATTTAGGTGGGCAGTTTTTTGCGATGCTAATTGGTGGGGTATAGTCTATGCCAAACATGTCATGGTTTATCGACCACGGCAACAGTAACAGTTGCCAAGTGACCTGTATTACTATGAAAACTTTTGAGTTTATCTACAATGTGCCAATTGATGGATGCAAAACATAAGAATTTTTACCAGTGCAGGAACTCACAGACTGATTACATAAGCCAAAGTGATGGATAAATAAAGCAGATTAAGTTAAAAAGAAAAAAAAAAAGTAGTTGACATGGGCATGCACAGTATGGTCGTTTTTGGGCTGCAACACACCAAAGATCCTTGCTTCTGGATGTAGGCGAGAAACTATATTTCTGAATAAACTAAACATTTTGTTTGGTTTGTGTGAAAATGTGTGAAAAAATGTAACTTCATAAACCAGCTAGTTAATCACATACTGTTCATGCATGTAAGTTAGAAGTTAGTGAAGTGAGCTGCTGAAGCTCTGCTGCACACTGCGCCAGTTAAAGCAGAAGAAAAACACTGACTTTCTAATATCCAACTTCTATTCAAAGAACTAGCTTGTTAAAAGCAGACACCGTCCCACAATTGATCCCAGTTATGTCCGATCTGCCCAGAAAGTTAACAACTCACCTAGCCCTAGACGAGGCGTAAACCCTGTTGGTGCAACCAGCTCCTAAAACATCAGTGCTGAATTTGGGCAAACGACCACAAATGTCTAGTTTTTGTTTTAAATGCAGAGCAGATTACCCAGAAGATTACCCTTTGCTTTGCAGGAGTGGTGCAGTCGAGTGTTATTTCTCACCAGGACAGTAAACGTCATACACATAGTAAATCCCGGGGTTAGATATTGCTAACACTTCGCTTTACTGTTACACTAACTGTTCCTTTGTGTTTTGAGTTAACCGTTACTGTAGCAGACACCGCAGTGCAAAGAGCCGTCAATATTTATGGTCCTTCACAAAGTAGGCCAGGGGAAATTTATGGCTTCTCGATCAGGCCCATTGTTCATTTTGTTTATAGTGGTATAAAGAGCAGCTGGTATGAAGAGTAAGACCAGAAACACATTTCTGTTCACATCAACCCAGATCCATTATCTCCTTACCATACTATGTCTCTGAAATGCTCCACAATAATGTTAATAAGATCTGTAAGTTGGACTGATATTTTAATACGTTATACATATTCATGAGAGGAATGATGAGGAGGGAAACCGGATGAAAACCCCCTGAAGTTAAAACATACAGTCAACCATAAAGGAGCAGCATGATCAGTGCTATTCTTCATCTGAAGTAAATTACTTAATGGTGGAGTCGAATAAAGTTCAGCGTCAGCATCAAGGTACCAAACCCTCTGGTGGCTCCTTCAAAGGAAGGAGGTTGCTTTCTCACACACTTTAAATCAAAATTATAAGCTCAAAATATGATTTTCTACATTTTAAACCCAACAAACAGCATACAGAAGGACTGCAGATCAAAAAAGATCAGCGAGGAAGAACCTATGGAGGCTGAGTCATGTGTAAGTAGAGGAGAAGTCTAATACAAGACCGCATGCAATATAAATGCCTCATAGGAGTGTGGAGCCACTCTGAGTCTGACAGCTTTTTTCTCCATTGTCAGAAACAGCGGCGAACCCTCAGCCTCCCCCAGTGTGGAAGAGATGGAGGTTATATTCAGGTCTCATCTGTCAGTTCCCGGCCAGTTAAACAGAAGGTGCTAGAAAGCTGATAATACGGCATCATTCGAAGCACTTGGGTGGTGTACGGCGATTGAGCTCAGGCCATTAAACATTTACCTTTTATTATCGGCTCGGAGGGAAGAAGCTAGAAAAAAAGCTGCCATCGATCAGGCCCTGGAAGTGCCCGGAGACACCGCCACTCCAGCAGAGCAGAGCAAACACCCTCCACTGAATCACATTCAGCGCTCACAGCGCCATGTCCCCGATAGCACAAAAACACATTAGGCCTATTGTGTGCTTAAACTGGAGCAGAATCTGCTTCTTAAGGAGGCATTACTACAGACAGCACAGAGGTAAACACACAGGAGGACGTCCCACCCAGGTCACTCAGGCCCACCCAATCAATAAGTACTGTATCATCATAAGAATGTAAATACATATATATCTCTATGCTGGAAGTAGTAATTGCACAATTAGTTATATGAAAAGCCCTCTAGTGGTCGTTCCACCCACTTTTTTTCAATATAATTTTTTAAATAATATAAATACAATATTTTCATGTAACTCTGTTATCAGAGGACACTGTTGGCTCTGGGTGTGAAATATTGTGACTTTATGTTGAGCTGCTCCTGAGCAATGAGGGATTAAAGAAGAGGGGTGAGAATCTCCTATGGTGAAAATAATTCACATCTCCACAAAGATGCCCATTTGAAAACAACAGCATTTTTGTAAACACTATATAGCCAATGCACGTTCACCTAAAAGGACAGTTTTATAAATCACACTTATTCATCATATAATTATATTCTAACAGTGTAATGCATAGGAACCTGAAAACAGGCGTAAATTAGGGCTGGCTCATGTGAGCTTTGGCAAACTTTAGATAATTTTGGGTACTACTGAGTAATATACTGGTTCTCAAAATCACTCTTAAAAATAATATTCATGTTTTATCATTAACTATACTTTTAGGTATTTTCATTACTGCAATTCTAAATACTGGATAGTAGGGGGCAAAAATGTATTCATAGTCACATGCTGTATGATGCTATAGGAGCCACAATTGTAGCCTTTCATTCAAATACAGCTTTCTGGAGCCATTCAGTCACAAAGGTGTAACGTTAAAAAACTGCAACTATTATTTTATTCATCACCATCAGGATTTTAGTTATTTATGGCAACAATCGGTGTTCCCCTCTTCATCCACTCGCCCACCAAACAGGTTTAAAGCTCTGAGCTCCCAGTTTAAGTGCCATCCTCACCAGAATTCTCAGGCCCATATCTCTATACTTGCATATTTGAGAAGATTCATCAAACGTGTCGTGCCTTCAAACCAGACTCATTTTTTTTCCAAATTTTGAACCGAGCTATTTTTTTTGCAAAAGCTGTGACTCAGGCATCCGCTCTTTTATCTTCAATGGATGTGTGAAAAGCTGTACAATTTTTTGTGCTCTGAGGCGAGATGACATGGAAGTCTAAACAGTTTTTTATATATATACAATTATATAATATCAATCATTGTCCTTTTTTTAAGGCATTTGCTGATGAAATGTGTTGTAGTTTAGGCTACAAATTTATGACTTGGGGGGAAAAAAGAAGAGATTTTGAATGTAACAAGTACTCTAAGTATATATGTGAATGAACGAATGAATGAATGAATGAATGAATAAATAGTGAGGAACACTTAGAAATCATGGAGGGGTCTGAAATTCACATTGTAGGTGCAGTCCCACTGTGAGAGACAGAATGTAAAAAAAA
>JBBPCZ010000040.1:380107-409054 GCA_037974445.1 Brycinus macrolepidotus | reverse complement strand
ATATATATATATATATCACCATCAACAGAAAACCTTTAATACATACATTTATTATTATATCAATTATATTAATATTGTCATTATATCAATATAATCTATCGATATAGTCAATCATTATTTTCGCCGAATAACAGCTCATCAGTGCCAGTGCATTCACACACATCTCTTGCAGCAGCTGAAGTGTGCTGTACAATATTGATGGTCGTGTCCTATCTGTGAAAACGCTCAACAACAACTTGTACCTTTCAGGAGTCCATTTTCCGCCAAGCTGAATGTCTGTGACCTTTATTGTCCTGCCAATGTCAGACTGTCTGCTACTCCGCTGGCAATTAAATCTCTGACTTTGTTGTTTTTACTGAACGCTGGTTCACTTCATTCAATTAATCAAGGGCTTGACGAACGGTTGATTAATTGAATCAGGTACACCACTGTCTGACAAACAAAAGTGCTCCAGGCAGGAGGGCCTAGAGGAAGAAAAAAAAAACCAGACAGCCGTGCAAGACTCGGACATAATATCTGAGTGCATTTAAGAATGGTGTATGAGTCATGCTGGTTAATTGCTCCTTGCTGATGAGCAGACTGGGAGCAGACTGGCAAATTCACATATTTACTGAGAACTGACTGGAAACAAGGAACAAGGAACAAGATTCCTAATTCTGACCTGAGTTCAAACATGGGAATGTGCATGATTCAAAGGACCAGCCTGTCTCTCTGACTTAGAAAACTTACATTTAGTTCTGCAGGTGCATGCATGTGGGCATTTTTGCCCCCAACGTGTACTTAGTAAGAATAGATATTCTTAAACGTTCAAAGTTTTAAATAAAAGCAGTTAAATCCAATAATTGAAATGAAAAAGTAACCTGGCCCTAATCAGCATTAGTTACAAAACAGTCGGTAGGTTACGGTAAATTAGCTTTAAAGGAGAAGTTTGGAAAAACATTTTCCACTGACCCCAAATGTAACCGATCATCCCAGACATGTTTGGAGTCCAAATTTTCTTTCTTGAGTTTAGAACTAGAGTCATGAGGGCAACTTTGCTAAAAAGCTAAAAAGTCAATAGTCATACAAAGCATTTTTGAAAATACACCCCCAAAACTTAATCCACTGAAAGCACATCCGCCACTTCGTCAAGGTGGTACAGCCTTGTATATGTGGTTTAAGACACAGTATGACTTACTGTGAGCTACAAAAATGAAATGAACAAAACTTCACCATGTAGCTGAACACTGCATGCATCCTTTTTATACAACAGGGTCTGTTTGTCTGAGCACTGATCTAGAATCAGGTTTTGTGGCTACAACCATCTTAAATATGGATGAATCTGATCCAAGGTCAGTCCTCTCAAGCCCTGGCGTTGTTAGAAATGACTGCCTGTAACTGTGAAGTATTGTTTTGTTTTGTTTTTTTTACAGTCATACCTTGTCCTAAACCAAATGCAGAAGGCTGCTCCACCTTTACTAAACTGAATGCAGTTAGAGGAAGTTGAGAGACGTTTTACGGACGTATTTACAAAAACAGTTTAGGTGACTTTTGATGTCTAGTGTGCAATATCTGCCTCAAGCTCCAGTGCTAAACGGAAGAAGCGAAATTTAAATACTAGACAAATCTTAGCTGATCTTAGTAACATTAGTATAAAGTAACCGTTTATCCTGATAGAAACTGCTCTCGAAATACGCTTATAAATAACAATGGGCAAAGTGCTCATTACAGAGCACTACAAGCAGCCAAGTGATACGTAAAGCTAATAGATTATAAGCAAAAAGACAATATCAGTTTGTGATTAAAAGCCTTTCATCCTCCAGTCAGGGAGGAGCTCATGATGTAAAAGTCCTGTATGCAATACAGATTTAGGCCAAGGATATTCACCCATTTAATACTCTCCTTTTTTATTTAACAGTCAATCACTTTATAAAAGTAGGACATATCAGTGAAGCCTCATATCATATGGGGGAGACCCGCGAGCTCCTTGGGTGCGATGAAAGCAGGGTGGAATGTAGGTCTCCTAGTCTGGGGCTCCACTGTGTCTGCAGAGCACACAAGGAAAGGGAAATCACAGCCAAATAAAACTTCCCAGTGCCCCAAAGCCATAGTGCCATTATGGGTCCAATCACCACTTCGAAAGGCCTAAAAATACAGCTGCAGACGCTGCGAGGAACACAGAGTGGCGTGTGTGCGGCTGGCTGATCGAAGGCACGCGGGAGGAGAAATTGCGGAGGTGAGCCAATGTCACTCTGAATCTGGGTTAGGATAATGGGCTCAATCAGTTGTGGAGCCGAACGCAAATGTAATTATTGTCTGAGTCTGCTCAAGTAGTGGCGCAGGTGGCTGTGGAATGTATTGTCTCAGCACTTTCTGCCCCAGAGAATGTGACTGTAGCAGTTTTTGTGGCTAGAACAAGGTGAGTCCAGGAGGACAGCTACCCTGAGATCTCAGGAAGCACGTGTGCATGTACGATCCCATTTGCATACTGCAGACAATTCAAGCAACTGAAGGAATATTTCAGTGACAGGAGGACTGAAATTGTCTTAATCTGCTGCATCTGGAGTTTAGTACTGTTACGCTGTTGCTTCCATAACAAATTCTGCTCCATATAATACATACACACACACATATACTAACATATATGCATACATATACATATTCATACATATGTTCCATCACAACTATTTCCAGTTTACCCTTTGTGTATTAATACCACTGTCTGAGTATTCGTAAGTTGTCAATCCCCCATAGCACCCATCATGTATGTTAAGCAATGCTTTGGTCTTCAGACTATTTTGTACAGTATATCATTGTTTTTGCATTTGCTACGTCCCCCATTACCCAAACAATGCTACAATATACGGCGAGCTAAAAGCACATTCACTTTTCAAAAATATGGTTACAGTTACTGGTAAAATCTAGGAAATGTTTGGAGCTAAAAACCCATGTTTCTATTTTGCTTTGGCTACTGAGTGGGCTTAAATTGATGGGCTTTTTCTGCATTTTTAACTTCATAAACAGTATGTCATAACCCTGTAAGACAACACAACACCAAATCTTAAAAAAAGCTCTGAAATTTATGGCTAAAGTCCAGAAGTAAGATGTTAATAAAGTTGTTATTCCACATTTATTTCATTTAATTTGTTTGAAAAATCAATGGTGAGACTTTTTTGTTACAGATTAAAAGATTCACATGAATAATCAACTTTCAAAGTCACCGCTTTTTTGCAGCCCTTACAGAAGTCCAGCAGCGCAACAAGCACACAAACATTAACCTCAGCACTTAAAAAGCTCACAGTCCGAGACCCAAAGTTGCATTCAAATGAGGCCGGTCGTATACGTCTGCATCACCCGCACAGCGACCTGTGCCCAGAATATTCACACCTTCCCCTCGTTCAGAAGAAATATAAATATTCAATGAGGGGGGCTACAGAACATGGCCCGAGGCTTATCGGCATTTGAGAGAAAGCAAACAGTTCTCATTTGGATTTTCAATAAACCCTGACCATCATCTATTTCAGCATCTCCTTCTGCACGAGGCTATGCTGTGCATATTCCGCGATACTGTTCCTTTGCTGCTCCGATTTATTTCCTGACGCCCAAATCATGACAAATAACTTTTGTCTTTTAATTTTAAGCTCAGTGGCATCTCTTCCCACTGTGGCCTCAGTCCAGACCACTAATGTTTCCAGCCAAGAGATTCGAGATCTGCAATCAGATTAGAAGCAGGACAGACAGAAGAACATCTGAAAATAAAAGACATGCCTTTGAATATGCCCGAAATGATTTAACACATGGGTGTTCACAGTTGGAAGGAAGCATCTCCGATTTGTGGTCTAATACTGAGTTATTCAACAAACAACTGAAACAGTCTAAATGAATCATGTTTGTTCTCCACCGATGCTCATTTACGAGACCATGTCTTCAGAGGAGCAAGTCGGAGGTCTTCAGGGAAGAAGGTCTTCAGAGGGGCATTGCAAGGTCTTTAGAGGAGATGGTCTTCATAGGAGCAAGTCGGAGGTCTTCAGAGGAGCAATTCAGAGGTCTTCAGAGGAAAAGGTTTTCAGAGAAGTAAGTTGGAGGTCTTCAGAGGAGCAGGTCTTCAAAAGAACAAGTCTGAGGTCTTCAGAGGAGCAAGTCACTGTATGTCCCTGTTGATGGTTTTTTGTTTCTCACACAAGGCAACACTAATAGGTTCCTTAGAAATGTTCTCAAACGCTGCATGATTTATGCACAACACGTTTCACAAGCGCCTCTTAAATGTCTCTAAATGTCATAAAAGTTGCAAGAATGCAAAACATTGTATGGACCCCGCTTGTCTAGCGTTATCCTCAGACCTTATTCAGCTCTGAACTGAGAGTGGGCAACATCGGCAAAAAATATCATGACATTTCCATGACTATGGCTGAAACAATGATTCAATTGATTAAATAACTGTTGAAAAACTGACTAATATTTATTCATTAACAATAATTAATTAACAATTACTGATTATTCATCGATAATGTTGACAATAAAAAAAAAATTACTGACAAATAAGTCCGTTGCCCAGTTTTCATTTACATATTCAAAGTGACTGGAGTGAGTTCACAAAGACCCTGAAGTGGCTTATACCTATGTCAGCATGTCATGAAAGCTCAAAAAGAAGGAGTGTTTTCTTTATGGTAGATAAAGTAGATTGCACACAACAGGTGTCTCTCAGAGCAAAACCTCTCTTTATCTCATTCACCTTACAGAAGAAGTGTCAGTTAATGTGAAGAAAAACTCTCTTTAAAGTCATTTTGGTTAATTTCCGTTGGCCCAAATTCAAATAAGAAAGAAGTTTCTGTTTATTCTGACAGCGATGGTATGCAAGCTTGACTTTCCACAAAAGCACAAAGTTACATTCGATTACCTGAAAACAGATGTCCAAGTGTCTATTCACAGCCCACTCAAATTACTGTTACACTGCTGTATTGTGCATTTATTGTATTGTTTCTGTCATCCCTTGCACTTTGTTCAGTGCTGTAACTGCCTCCTATGTAATAATCACACTTACGGTGCAATTCTCATCATTCTGGAAGGTTTATGTAGTGTCCACACTAGTTGTCTATTTATTTTTTGTCTATTGTCTATTGCCTGTTATAACTTACACTCTACTGAATGTAGCTATATGTTGCACCGTGGTCCATGGAGAAACGTCTTGTCACACTATATACATGTACACAGCTGCTGATGACAGTAAAGCAAACTTGAACCTTTAACCTAGCTATAAACAAGAAGGATCAATAAGTAAGACGGTTTGTGATGTGGTGTGTGTAATTTATTGAGCTGAGGAAAGACAGAGGTTGGGGAACTGTCTTCTGTGTCAGAACAAAACCATATTATCTCCAAAATGGCAACTCTACAGGAGCAGCAAAACGGATGATCCATATTTTTGTCCAAATTTCTATTGGTCCATTCATTACAATTTGTACACGGCGCAAAGGTCAACAAGTGTTTCCCACCCATCCATTCATCCACAAATGGAGATACAAGGTTTTGTTCTGAGAGCAATTATGCATGAAAGTAGAGCACATTGCAATTTTGTCAGTATATTCCAAATATCTGAACAGAATATGATGTAATAAATATGAGATGCAACTGCACAGGCTTGGAGTTGTGAATATCCTCCAGAACTCACACTAGATCTTACACCTGCTGTCAACTACAGGCATCTCACAACTGCACTGAGGGAGAGAGAGAGAGAGAGGCTGAGAGAGAGAGAGTGAGCAAGTGTGTATGAGAGAGAAAGAAAGAGAGAGGGAGAACAAATGAGACAGCAAGAGAGAGAGAGAGAGAGAGAGAGAGAGAGAGAAAGAGAGAGAGAGACAGACAGAGAGAGAGAGAGAGAGAAGGGGAGCAAGTGAGAGAGCCAGAGAGGGAGACGCAGAGAGAGAGAGGGATCGAGAGAGTGACAGAGAAAGAGAGGAGACACAGAAAGGGAGGGAGAACGAGTGAGAGAGCAACACAGAGACAGAGAAAGAGAGAGAGAGAGAGAGATAAAGACAAAGCTTTAGGCTGGCCATTATTGTTTTACTGTCCATTTTGAAGACGATGACCCGGCCTCGCTTCCTGTCTGGGGTGCCGTTCTCAGCGTCTGATCCTTCACTTCATTGTGTGATGTGCATTATTATTCAAACCCGCAGATCAAAAGCAGGCAAATGAAAGTGCTTAGACATGAAAAGTGGGAAACGTTCAACTATTCCCTTCTGTTTACGCTGATACAACTGAAGAAGAGAGAGGGGCCAATATAAAAAGGAGAAGAAGAAGAAGAAGGAAAAAAAATGGGTGACTAGCAATCGGTACAATCCTTTTGTTTGATCCTCAAGGGGGAAAAGACAGGCGCTTCCAGCTCTCTCTCTCTCTCTCTCACATACACACACACACACACACACAAACACACAGACACACACAAACACACACATACACACAGACATACACAAACACACACATACACATGCTCAGTGTGTGCTGATGTTTTTTTCCATTTAAACTGTGATATTAAAAAAAGAAGCGCGACTCCCTCCCACATCTGGGATTAAAACGATTATATACTATTTTCAGAGAGCGTTCGCAATGCTGAAAGCACATCTACCACAAACACTCCTCAACAAACACTACAGTGCCTTCTGTTAAATAACACCACTGATTTGCATCCGCCCATGCGCCACTGTGGCGCGCTCCCTCTCTCAGGATCGCTGCCTGCGCTAACAACATGGCAGATTTGTAATTTGTGTTTGCAGACGTACAGTATGACTAGGCCACTTGAGCTCCTCCTGAAGAATAAAGGTCAATATGATATTAATGCAGCACGACCTCGGCACCTGAAAGCGAGAGAAAAGAAAATACGCGGCAATCCCCAAGACTGGATTAGCCCAACACCTTACAGTGTTCGTTTAGGTAAAGCAAATGAATGCTGAGGATTCAACGCCGGGGGATTTGGCTGCGTGGGCCGACAATTGGGAAATCAGTGAGGAAAATCTAAATCTAAACAGCCGTTGGAGGAGATCTTTAATCTGAAGCATTTCTGGCCCAGTCATGACCCAATTTGAAGGGCTCACATCTTCATTTTTCCAAAAAAAAAAAGTCACATTTATTTGGATAGTGCCATTCACAACTGACAATGTCACAAAGCAGCTATACAGAAATCGAGATCCAGGCCCCCAGTGAGTTGGCAGTGGAAAGGAATATCTCCCTCAGAGCAGGAAGGACACCTTGAGAGGAACCAAGACTCAAAAGAGGGCTCATCCTCTTTGGGTCGACACCAAATAGCAAAACAATAACAAGAGGCAATTAGTATAATGAGGTTTTTTAACCCTTAGAACATGTGCGGTACAAATTTGTGCCAGAAGTGCAACAAATGGTAAATCGTCGTCATACAACAAAACAGCTCCTTATATAGATGTTCCCACAGTTTGTGTTGATCCTCGAGGTGTCAGACGTCATGCTGAGCTTTGTTTGGTGTTCCTATGTCACGTGGAACCAAAGTTATTGTAATTTAAAAAACATGTAATAATAACCACAACTGGGGATTTTAAAATGGTGTCACACACAAATGCCCATACAGAACAAAAATGCCCAAATTTTCTTTATTTTCGATCTTAGAAACAAACCGAAAAAAAACCTAAGATCTCTGAACCCGGGAGAACTTTCAGGATAGTCTCCGCCCACAAGTGGGTGGGGAAAACCTGCAAAGGGAGGGGTCTGGAGAGCGGCCAAGCAGCCAAGTGGCAGTGCACCAAGTGAAAGAGCAGCAAACAGCGAGCGTGTAGGAGAGCAAACACCAGTTTTCGACTGTTTTACACTGTTTATATTTGTTGAAATCAGATTTTACTAGTACACTTTGAGTTCTAAGGGTTAAAGAGCATCTGAGGCACATGTAGTAAATATTGCTGAATGCAATTTTATATGGTATGCTAAATATTTGTCATCATACGCAATATCTATTATTTTTATTATGTGCAATTGTTGATTATGTGCAATAGTCTTATCATAGGCAATACTACTTAAATCACTAATATGCGCAATAACAGACTTGGTATAAAGAACAACTCCAAACCACTATTTGTGTTAACTAGTAACTTTAGCAGAAGTTTTATTTCTTTCTCTGTAAAGTAAATTGGCCGCTTATAGTCACGTGTGAACACACCACAGCGCACACACTGCTGTCGCACACACCAGTCACGTGATGCGCACGTGTGGGAACGGTATCTCGCTCAGGGGTACCTCAGTGATGACGCTAGCAGTGTTGGGATTCGAACCCACAACCATCTGATTGCAGTGGCAACTCCCCAACCACTAGACCACCAGCTGCCCCTGTAGTATTTAGATCCGCTTCTCTTACTGACCACAGCATTTAGTGTATATAGCACATCATATTTAGTATAAAGCATTTTCTGGAGAGCTTATTTTGACTTTTATTTGACTTATACTATATTTTATATTGTTCTTGTCTTCGTGTCTCTGTGTGACTGTACAAGCAGTTTCCTCCTGAATCAATAACGTTTTCTGATTCTGATAAACACCGACAGCAGCACTGTTTGTCCAGCAGCTTCTCTATATATCTGTACTGACCAGTCAGGAATTGGCACTGGTTCTCAATACCCATTCCCATTCGTATCTAAATGACCATTTTCCAACCTCTCCTCATCCTTTAGAATTAAAAATGCTTTTGTTCTTCATGTCCCTTTAAGTCTCATTTATGTAAACGATCCCTGCTTTGATTGGCTGTGCTATATTTTCCTGTACCATAAAGCATGGCCTGAAAAATATGTTGGTTTTGGTGACTCGTGAATTCAAAATGAGCCTTCTTGCAGCTTAATTATTGGACTGTCTGGACTAATCAGTATGTTAACAATGTTCACCAACTGAATAAAATTCTTTTAATAAAAAAACAAACAAACAAAAAACCTATGAAAGGGCTCTTTAAGACATTTTTCTGGAACCCATCCTCACCGCAGCCTTGACTGACATCTCAATTGACCTCTACTTTGTCACATTTCCCAAGCATATTAGCGTCTTAAACTAATTGTCATCATTTGCAAGGTTGCTTGAGTTGGTTAATTACTTTTACCATTGTTGCTAATTATCATGCTAAACGAGTAACAAAAAAAATGTTCAATTCATTCCTAGTGGAGCAGAAAAGCAGAGAAAGGCCCTGGACTGCATTATCAGAGCTGTGACATGGAAGCAATGAACGTGCTCTGAAATTACACTGCCCGTCGTAAAGCACTCCCCTCACCCCCCACCCCCCCGCATCGTGCTCTACAAGCCATTAAGTGAAGTCTCCCTATGGTGTGCCAATTCAGACGGAAATATTACGTTTAAGTCTTTCTTATAGGGTTCTGGTGGACATTAATATGAACAGGCACACGATTTAAAGAAAAAAGCAATAAAGCCACTAAAAAAAGAAAAGAGAAAAAGGCCGCAGAGCGTCCGTGCGAACGCATATCTCTGATTTTCATCGACTGTGCCAGAGTGCTGATAAACGGGCCTTGTAGTGTTTCCATTAAATCAAGTGGACAGTCCATGAATGGCGGCCAGGAGTGAGTGAGAGAGTCCTGATGTAGCGTGGAAATAAAAGAATTTCTCACTCCCTCTAGCACTCTCAGCGAGCGCATCCACATCTCCAGTGACAACCGCGACAACACACCATGACGATCACAGAAATTGCCTATTATAGATGACAGTTCCGCTAAAGCTAGAGCATGCGACACCACTCCCTTACCTGTTTTTTTTGGCTAGTATTGTGCAGGTAGAGATGGCACGCTTTAGACACAGACACACACACATACACACATACAGCTGATCTATTACTCTGTCTAGCTGACGCTTCTCAATGAAAGTGTGATAAAGATTTTCGCACTGTGCTGAAACTTCGAAAAAAAAAAAGACTTACTAAAGATTTACTAAAAAAAGAAGCGGTCAACAAGTTCATGATGTGGCTGCTCAGCCTTGCCAACAACCAAATTTCACAGATAATGAACCTTGTTGTGGTTTGTGGTGCTTCATTACCTGCTAAAAAGTCTACCCTAATCCAAATGATTACTATTTTAAAGTGATCTTCATTACTTTGCTAATTACTTTGTAATCTTAATTGCTTGTTTACAAATTAATCTGGTTACTTTGTTACATTTGGATTACCAGTCATATTTAGTCTCATAATTTAATAAATGATATACTACATATTTTTAGTATTATTTCTTTTCATTTCTTTTCATTTTTATTTATTTTATTTACTGAGGTCTGTGTGGTTTTATGAATCAAAAAAGAAAAAAATTCTTACATGACCATTTAGCAGCCTCAGTTAATCCCTCAAAATTAAAGAGGTTGTTTATGTTACTGTATCTTTAAGAGATAACATATGTAAATGTGCTCTGTTTTAATTGGCTGCCCTGTTTTGTGCCTCATTTAAAAAGAAAAGCTCTTAATAACTTCAGTGTGAATGGGCGGGGCCAAACTGTAGGCTGAATGCATATGTGTTGTTTTTTGCGACATCACAAAATGAGTGAATTCAGCTTTTGCAGCTTAATTACCATATGTGGAATTAACTTTAAAAAAATGTATGTACTACATTAAACTCTTCTGTTAAAATAAAGTGAGAAAAGGTGTTTTTCAGTGATATGTGCCCTTTAAAACTCTCTTTAAACAATCCAAAGAGGAAAGCTGTGCTGTCCCAAGAAACAAAACAACAGATTATTGGTGAGTTATAAACGCACACGGGACCTGATGCCTTTTTTTAATTTCACCAGAAATTTCACTTTTTCAGGAGGTGAAGGGCATTCACACAAAGCTCCATGGCCCAGTTTGAGGTGCTTAAACCATATGTGACGAAGCAGAGAACAAACAAATCCTCTGGATGTTCATTAAAAGTTCTTGTTGGGAAGCAGCTTTTTTGTTGCTATGCCAAGCTCAGAGACAACAGAAAGTTCACACCATCTGTAAAAGCTGAAGAAAATCAAACAGAGAGCGAATATAAGTGTCCAAAAGTTTTTATATATCTATCTATCTATCTATCTATCTATCTATATATCTATATATATATATATATATATATATATAAGAGAAACGTGCTATTAATCATCTTATTTTTATAATGTATCTGCCTTTTTCTCGAACTCGATCTGTAACGGGATTCATTTACTCTTTGTTGTACCCTAATTGAGAAAAGCCACACCGGTCATTCCATAAGGGGGACAATTCATCCCAGTCCAAATAAGGGGGCTTGTCACCCCCACCCCCACCAATAATAGTCACACACGGTAAAATGGATCGGCATGGGGCATCTCTGGCTTTACAGCATCACGTATTTTACATCTCCGCTAAACAAATCCGCCAACAGCTCTAACAAATCTCCCTATTAAAGAGTGAATTAGTCCCTCCTGTGTTCACTGAGTTCAGATTTATTTAGGCTATTTATTCATTTATTTATAGAGGTGCTGCGCCCCATGCACCTTGTAACTTACAAACTCCTGCTGGGCTGGCTCACGTGGGGTGGTTTTGTTAGGCCTCCCAAAGAACTGGCTAATTTACCTGCACTGCTGACAGACTTTCAACCTTTTTGGCAAAGAAGTGTTTGCCACACAAGATCACTGTTTTCTTAGACTCTCCCTTGTACTGTAGCAGATTGTATTGGCCTTGTGGTTTTATTAGAAAGACTAGAGCTACACAATAAAAACAAAATGAGAGTATTGTAATAATATTGCTATATAGTGTGATTATATTGCTGCATAGTAAGATTATATTGCTACATAGTATCATTATAATGCTGCACTGTAAGATTATATTGCTACATAGTGTCATTATAATGCTGCATAGTGAGATTGCTACAGTGTCATTATAATGCTGCATAGTGAGATTGCTACAGTGTCATTATAATGCTGCACAGTGAGATTATAACGGTGCATACTGAAATTATATTGCTACATAGCATGATTACATTGCTACTTTGTGTGATCATATTGCTACATAGTGCAATTATAATGCTTAGTAGTGTGATTATATTGATATGCAGTGTGTGATTACATTGCTCCACAGTGTGATTTTAATGCTAAAAAGCGTGATTTTTCTGATAAGCAGTAAGATTACAATGCTACATTTTGCGATTATAATGGTAGATATTATGATTATTCTGCTACATAGTTTGATTATATTGCTCCATATACTGTGATTATATTGCTACACAATGTGATGATATAACTCTATATTGTGATTATCCTGCTACATAGTTCAATTATCATGCACCATAGTTTGATTACATATGTACATTTTGATGATATAGCTACAAAGCACCATTTAATTGCTATCATACAGCTATTAGTCTTATGGGATACTGCATTATAAAGCTAACATTTTACTTAGATAGTTGTAGACGCTACAAATTTTGCTTGTAGATGCTTAACTTACCCTTAATTTCATTTTAAATTCCAGCAGCTCCATGCTTAGATACACAACAGCTCCTGATGCATCTTCTAGAACCTATACCCGGGCAAATGCTGTCCTGAAGGCCAAACTAGGCCAGACACCCTTACATAAAGGTTCCTAAATGGTTCTTGGTTTGGATATACAGTTTTACAAACAGTAGTAAAGGACTTTACCTTACACGTAGGTTCCTTAACCTTTAAAAAAGGTTCTTCACTCTCATACACAGTCACAGACTGAAATGTGGCATCACTATGTGGGTGAGCTGGATGTGGAAAAGCATGGGAGTATGGAAGAGTGGGGTTCACATCTTTCACACGGTGTGGCCTTGCTTTTCGCTAGTGCTGTCTGCTAGCATGTTTGTTCATCTCTCATCAAATCTCCCACGGACGAGCTCTCATCTCTCCCTCAGCCACTTATCCAGGCAAAACACGGAAATAAAACAAACGTGCTGGTGCTGCTGATATCAACCGTGGGCTACGCGCAAATTAGCGTTTTAAGTGACTGCTCCATAACGTTTCCTGAGAACTTCACGAGGGGTGGATTTTGAGTGTGAAAAAATGAATTTCCTTACAAACTCATTTGTGGCATCTGTCAGAGAGGCGTGAATCCTCAAAAGGTGGTGCTAAGGAATCTGCATATCATCACCCCCATCATTATCAAAGCATGTGCAGATTACGCTGTTTTAAATCATGTTTAATGGTGTTGTGGCAGCGGAGATCGGCCCGTTTTGCAGTCATTAAATTGATTTAGAGCGCTTTCTTTGAGCGGCCAATAATGACCCCTCATCTCGGCACGACACACACCTCCATCTCCATTTCACACACGTTTAAGAGGGAGAGGATGGCCTTGACACCCTTGCAGAGGCCGTTTCCCAGTGTCCTCCATTCGCTCGTAATGAGGGTCAGCCACACAGCATCCTTCAGATGCTCAGCGCAGGAAAGTGAAGCATCATTAAGAGATGCTGCATATGTTAGTGAGGATGTCTGCATTGGCTACACAAGACGTGAAGAGTGAAGTAATAGTTTCAGTGCTAAGCAAACACACTTAACCACCACTAGCGCTTTTCAAATTGTACATATTATTTGGAGGCAGAAGTCCACTGCAAGGCTTTCCACATTAAAGATAAGGTCTGGACAAACATCATATTTACACCAATTTTCCCACTACTAGCTGGACAAGCAGCCTTCAAATGACCAGAGCTCATCACTGTTTGAGAGCCGGTGGCCAACTGGAGAAAAACAATAATGAAGGCATGAGAAAAAATGGTCATTGCAATTAATTTATTGCCAAAAACGGTAAAGGAACTATTCAGGGCAAATGTGAAAATGCCCTAAATCACCAGCACCATTTCCTTGCAAATTTGATTTTGTACCCAGAAAAAAATTCAAAGGCCAGATGCGTATAATTGCGATGAAGAATGTTCCTCGATGTCACAATCTGTCTAATTTTAATGGTCAACTTACTAAAACTGCAGCTTATTATGCAAATGGCGGTTGTCCTTGTCTAGGTAAATTCATTCTGAAGGCCAAAGACACACTACTATCTACTGATCTAGACTGTATACAGCTCATTAATGTCTAGGCAAGCTGGATCTAGAGGAGGTGGATCTAGGGGAACTGGATCCAGGGGAACTGGATGTTGGCGAACTGGATCTAGGGAAACTGGATCTAGGGCAACTGGATCTATGGAAAATGTATCTAGGGGAGCTGTATCTAGGGGAACTCATTCTAGGCAAGCTTGGTCAACAAACCAAAAGTGAAAATTCAGTGATGAAGAGATTGTGGTGTTAAGAAATGACTGTTGTCCTACTACTGTGAAGCAGTTTAGCCATGGATTTTCTCCATGTGCTGCCCAGAAGTTGCTGCTACTGACTACAACTGATCCTACCTTTGCTAAGCAGAGACTCTAGCAGTTATCAGTCATCACGTTGACACTTCTTTTATTAGTCATCTCCATAGTGATGTTTTTCCATTCTCCCTTGCTTTCTGGTGTTGGCCAGAGAAGCATAGATTCCTTGTTTGAGTCTTGGTTCCTACAGAGGTTTCTTTCTCCAGCTTTAGGCAGCTTTACTTGCTTCTGTCACTTTTGTCTTGCTCACCAGGGGCTCGGACCTTGGTTTTGTAAAGCTTTGTGACGTCATCAGTTGGAAAACGTGCCATATAAATAAAACTGAATTGAATTGAATGAAATGGAATTAAACTAAACTCAATTGAACTGAACTGAATGGAAGTTCATTGAAGGATAACACAGACTGCTTGCGCAAAATGCAACCTTATCATGGCATATTCCACATTTGATCTCCAGAGATTAAACAGTATTTTTCTGATGGCAAACATTCCTTCAGCACGTGTTCAAGGCTCGTGCCTCCGTCTAGCCGCTGTCTGCTGCTGTTGTTACAGGAAGTCTCTCAACATGTCTTTTGAGACCCCAATGCAAATGAACACCTGGTTTCAAAAGGTTCAGGAGAGTCCATGCAAAACCAGCCGCCGCGAGCAGATCAGACTTTAGTTGTGCGGAATATGCAATTAGCCCCATGTGTAATATCTCCACCCACTTTTTGCAGCGATCGTCCCTCAAATGCATATGCAGGAAGAAGAAATGTGCATTTTACGTTCCACCAATGACACAGCCCATAAAACGTGCGCCAGTTACCTACAGAATACCTGGACTGAATGAGGCTTAGTACTCTGGGCCCTAAGTGAACCAGAAGATTAAAACGACTTCTAAAACACAATCCCATGTGAGTAGGATCCAAATTCAAAGACGAAGAAAATCTAAAGTAAATTTGTCCACTGCAGAGTCTTTTCTGTTTTGAAAAATGGAGAAGGGACAGTACTCAGACCTCCGCCAACGAGAAAGCACTCTTTCAACAATGACACAGTAAATGCAAACTGGTTTCTTTATCCAGCAGCAGTCCATTTATTTGTGCCTGTCCATCTGAAACTACATGTCACGTTAGCCTCAAGAGCACAGCAGCATTTGTCTCTGCGATCCCCGCGCCATGTGTACTGTATCACCAGCTGAAGCTAAACCAGTCAGTCAGCCATGAAATGCTTTGGTTAACTGGTGTGTGCAAAACAGCCGCGGGCTTATTTGCGCTGATACAGTGGAGGGTAGGTTAACCTCATATAACAGGGCTGCTAAAATGCTGACAGGCAGGTGGGGGCCAACGGGCAAAAACGTGTGAGGAGAGAGGATGAGGAAAGTTTGGCCCGGATATTCTCCACGGCTCAGATCGCGGCGCGAGATTTTGCCAAGGAGAGGCACTGTTCAAGCTAGCGTGGGCAGTCAAACGAGCTAGTTCCAGGATCCTACTCCTCCACTACAGTCCGAGTTCGCTCTGTCATCACCGTGAGATGCAGCGTGCAATTTCATGCCGCAACACTGGACACACTTGACTGTCCTAACGAAGAAAAAAAAAAGACTTGTCAGAAAATAATGGCCACATTGGGTCAGAACAGCCATCCTTAGGGTGTCTCTCACCCACTTACATTAACATAAAAGGGCAACATCCAGCCAAAGCCAGAAAAAAAAATAAAATAAAAATCCTGTCACAGTTCCCGATGCAGTGGCTATGAGTCATCACTAGATCATTTCTGCTTCTGGTATTACTGGGCAAAAAAAGCTCAGCTCACTAAAACAGTTTGAGATATTACTCTAGGTTTGAGATACAATCTGGAAGATATAAAGGGGCACCAAATGTCTCTCTGCGATCACTTTTACAAAATCATGTAATCTTGGAATTGGATTAAAGAGCAGAAACGGGACAAAAGGATCGGATTCTAATTCAATCAAAACAATGGCACAACACCAGGCCTAAGAGGAACACATAGCCCGAGGATCCTGCAGGAAAGAAGAAGTCCTTAATATCCTTCCCGGATAACAGTGGAATGAATTATAAGGAAACTACTCTGCCGAAATGTCCCTTTTGGGAAGAAATCAGTGTAATGCACTGAAGGGGATATGCATTAAGTTAATTAGCCTGCGTCCTGTTCAAGTTCGTTTTTCTACTTCATGCTCTCTTCGGATTCTGTTAACAGGATGTTCAGACGTTCTCCGGGAGCACGGCTGCTGCTCAAGACAAAACTGTAAAACGAAACGAGGAAAATTATAGGAAAAGCACTGGCATTTGGCAACATGGGCTGAGATTAAGAGATATATAGGTCTAAACAATGAGGTCTGCTACCCGACCTGATCATACAGGGGTGAACAACATATGGGGCATATGTGCAAAATTGGGTTTGGGTTGGGTTCAGGTTTGTTTAACTCCTAGAAGTCTTAGTAAAATCTGATTATAACAAACAAAAACAGTCTAAAACCGATGTTTGCTCTCCTACACGCTCGCTGTTTGTTGAGTTTTTGTTAGGCACGCCACCGCTCAGCCATTTGGCTGCTCTCCGGACCCCCTCCCTCTGCGGGTTTCCCCCTCACTTGTGGGTGGAGACTATCCTGAAAACTCTTGTGTTTTATTCATTTGTTTCTAAGACCTAAAATAAAAGACATTTGGGAATTTTAGTTCTTTATGGGCATTTGAATGTGACGCCATTTTTAAAACCCCATTATTATTATTAGATGTTTTTCAAATTACAATAACTTTGTTCAGGTTTCAAAGGTTCCAGTACTAGTCAGGTCGGGTTGAGTAGGGTCTCAAAGTCCCAGGTTGAGTTTGGGCTTCAATATCATAACTGTGCAGACCTCTGTAACACACTCTCCACAGGAAACGGTGCGTAATTTCCATTTATTTACTTATTTAACACACTGGAAATATAAAGGTGCCATATGTTCTGCTTTATTATTTATTCCTCAGTATGTTAAACTCAGTAATCATGCATTTAATTATGATGAAGCGTGATGAAGAGGATGTGTACTTATTTTTAAATAGAAAAATATTTTGCATACAACTGTATATAATAAGCCAAAGAGGTGGTCTTCCACTGACGACTTTGGACCTTACTCAGCTCAGTGTCATACTGTCACGATGTGTGAAAACTCACCCGCCTCATGTTCCTTCACGTAGGTTTCTAACAACGATCTGAATAGGCAGACAGGTATTGATCAGAGCTTGAATAGCTTGCTTACCATCCCTTCTCCTCTCTCACTCTCTCTTTCTCTCTCTCTCTCATCTCTACTGCTTATGACACTCACTCAAAACCTGATATTATAACCAAAGCCCCAAGGGCCAGAAATAAATCAAGCCCTCTGCGCAGGAGTGTTAGCAGACGCCAAACAGCGGTAAGGTACCGAATGGCAGGGAAATCAATCGCAGGTAGTGCCGCACGCCATCCCGCACTGATTTAATCACGATCCAGTGGTTCTAACGGGAGGAAGAAAAAAAATATCATACACCCAGGGAACAAACTGTGATTTTGTTGGATATCCAAGAATAGGCTGTGATCAAACTCCATCCGACAAAAAAAAAGGGCCCCGTAGCGATCGAGTGAAGGCATAAATCCAATACAGCTTGGCCTCAGGCAGCCTCAGGTAATGGCAGCTTGAGACCTCCAGCTGATCTGAAGAGAAAAACAGGACAAGTGGTCTATTATGGCAGCATGGGGACGCTGAAAGAAGCCCTATATTGACGTCATCACTTCAGTTCTTTTATGGCTTTTCAACCTTGTCGACTATCTTATAGTATAAAGATGCTTTTCACTCAGAACGAAACAGCTCATAGCCTCCAGCCCGAACAGGGATGCGTCACAACAACTGAAACAAAAGAATCCGATGGTGCAATTAAATAAGGGGGGGATTCATTTATACAGCCTTTTAAAGATATAAAAGAAAAAGATGCATGTTTGCTTACGAAAGATACGCCTGAACAACAATTGCCACTTTGCTCATGTGTCCTTTCATATTTCCCTGCTTTTATTTCTTTCATAACGTTAATAAAGAGTTCTGGTAGCATCAACAGTGAGACAACATCATAATGAGATGCCTTTTTAGGTAAAGACCTCAGTAAACAACCTTTAGTGCTGGTTTATCTCATGTAGAAATAATCTCTTGAACAGACAAACTAACCCTATAATCTGTCTACTCTGAACGTTCAGCCAATGCCACATTTGCTGAGATATTTGATTATTAAAAGTTATTGCTGTGTGTAAAGTCTTGCTTTTGCTGAAAGAAAGCAACGTCTTTTACGTTAACCCTTAGAACTTAGAGCATATTAGTGAAATCTGATTTCAACAAATAAAAAAGTAAAGTAAAGTGGCCCCTTATAGTCACACCACACAGTGTGAAATTCTTTCTCTGCATTTAACCCATTCGCCAAGTGAAGCAGGGGGCTGTTGCCAACAAGGGGCACCTGGGGAGCAGTGTGTGGGGACAGTACCTTGCTCAAGGGTACCTCAGTGATGACACTAGCAGTTGGAATCGAACCCAGAACCTTCTGATGACCAGGCGAATGCCCTAACCACTAGGCCACCAGCTGCCCCAGCTGGTGTAAAACAGTCTAAAATCAGTGTTTATTCTGCTACACCCTCACCGTTTGCTACTCTTTCGATTGGCGTGTAACCGCTCGACCCCCTCCACCTGCGGGTTTTCCCCACCTACTTGTGGGTGGAAACTATCCTGAAAATTCAACAGATTCAAAGTTTTTTCCTATTTGTTTCTAAGACCTAAAATAAAAGAAATTGGCGCTTTTATGTTCTTTATGTGCATTTACGTGTGACGCCAGTTTTAAAACCTCAGTAGTGGTTGTTATTATTACATGTTTTTAAATTGCAATAACTTTTTGTTCTACGTAATGTAGGAGACGTCTGACACCTCGAGCATCAACACAAACCTGTGGAACTTTGATATAAGGAGTTGTTTTGCCATATGACAACAATTTACCATTTGTTGCGCTTCTGGTACTGATCGCGTTCTAAGAGTTAATGCCACATTTTGGGGAAAAACGGGAAAAAAGCCGTTACAGTATATAAATTGGATGCAAAGGGTATTTCTTACATAATGAACATCGAAATGACACTGACTCTGAGCCCAGAAGCCGCTCAGCAAACAACTGCTTCCACCAGGGTGTGAGCTGCAATATTACCAAGCTCCAAGGTAAACTGAAGGAAGATGAGCACGCAGGCAGCACTGCCAACTGCTCCCCCCCTGAGACTCAGGCCTGGAGATGCATTCTGCTACTGCTCAAACCAACCCACCAAAGCAAAAGCCCAACAGACTGCATGGTGTGCTGCTAAAATACAGCGTCTAAACCCGGTCCTATTATCACCCAGCAAAATCCACATTTATCATCTCACACTATTGGAGGAGAAAACCTCCCATCTCCATTTTCTTTTTTTATTAAAGCTGAGAATATCCTCCATGCCCTCTGACAATGCCCTCTAGGCCCTCCTGGACTTTTTTATTAAGCTCTCATGGCTAAAAATAACACATGAACATGTCATGTTTACTAAAGCACAGCAGAAAGCCCCAGATGTTTCTGTTGTTTGGGTGCAGATACCAACAATTCATTAGTTTTCCCCACTGGAATCATTTTATAACAGGGAAGACACCATACCAGAAGTGTTAGTCCAACAAAGCCCCAGTTTCTAAGGATACCAAGGATTTGACTGATTTTAATGCAATTAAAGGTAACCGCGTTTCTCTTACCTTTCATTCCAAATTTGTTGCGTCTGCCATACTTGTTGATTAGCACAAACATCACGATGAGAAACACACAGCCGAAACCAGCTAATCCCACAGCTATAGACATCTACAAGGACAAAAGCAGTGAGTTATTGAAAAGATAAGTGCATTAATATCATTAATAGTAAAGGAAGGATAATAACAACACTTCACTGGCATTGCAATTTAGTCCAAGGCTAGACATAATCTTACCCCAAAAGAGTCTTCCTCTGGTCTATTTGCATCACTGCCAGGTGTAGGGTCTGTTGGAAAAAAGAGAAAGGTTACTATTTGGATGTTCTCTTTTTAAAATTGACAAAAGTATGTGGACACTCTTCCTAAATATTGTGTTCAGGTGTTTCAGTCACACCTATTGCTAACAGGTGAATAAAATCCAGCACAAGGACATGAATTAATCATGCCATACTATCTGACAGTAGCTTTTACTTAGTCTGGGCTTGAGTAAGAGCTACGTACTGAAAAGCATAATGTCAATCAACAGTATAGTTGGGTAGAGGATGTATAATGGTCAGGGCTGTTTTTCAGGGTCTGGACTCAGACCCTTAGTTACAGTAAAGGGTAATGATAATGCTAAAGCTTACAAAGACATTTTTAAAAATAATACGCTTCCAACTTTCTAGCTACAGTTTGAACAAGGTTCTTTCCTGTTCCGGGATAATCATGTACCTGTGCACAAATCAAGGTCCATAAAGACTTTGAGTGAGAAGTTTGATGTGGTGGAACTCCAGGAACCTTCATAGAGCCCTGACCGCAACCCAAATGAGCAACTTTGAGATTAACTGGAAAGTTGGATGCAACAATCAGGTTTCTTCATCCAACACCAGCTCCATATTAATACCCAAGTTTCTGTGATTTGACATTCAACAAGCTCATATGGATGTGACTGTCAGGTGTCCACACATTTTTGGCCAACTAGTGCACCTTACATAATATGAAATACTATTTTTATATGATGGCATTAAGGACATCAAACACACAGCATTTTCATGCACCAGTGATTTTATCTGAGCTCATTGGTCAATAAACTGACCTGGTGTTGTATAAAGAAACAAAAATACAATACAGTCACTAGCCGGAGCCAAACCTTGTTCTTGGCTCAGTCGGAATACAGTGTGCAGTCAGATGACTTGGCACTTGAGATCAAAGAGTAATTTCCAGCCAATTAATTGACCCACAATGGAATAGCCGCTATGGGCTAAAGTGGTATCACTGCAGCTATCACCACAAGCACAGACCACCCTCCTCTGGGCTCAATAACAATTAGACTTAGATCCTCCAATTCTCCTGAAATTCTGTCTGCACTCCACTAGGGAAAAGACAATTGTGGTGTAAGCCTGCCTTAGCGGTCACATTTCGACCAAACTCTCCTTTATATTTCACTCTCCTGCCTCATTATATTCTATGCTGGACTAAAAGCGAGACATTCATGGAAAAAAAAGCTGTATCTTGTTTTTTAAAACTTTGGACAGATTTAAAACACATTACTGTCTACTATGTAAGCAGACTGGAAATGGAGTTGCTCTTATTCCACTCTTGGTTTGTGAAGTTAATGATCAGCCTTTATCACTGGTTTAGCTCACTTGTAACTTTTCTGACAGCACATGGCAGCATTTGTCATATTTTGACAAACCTTTGCTTGAGGCCGGACCAGATATGATTCTGAAAAAAAATTGATTTAGAAGCCAGACGGCAAACTACAGTAACACATGATGTTTGGTTTAACCTAATGTTTGAGACACCACTCTACAATCAGACTACCATTATGAAGGGTTTAGAAATGATTTTGAAAATTATTTATTAATGATTATTAATTAGGTCATAAACATCTTACATGTTAATGAGCAGTTATAACACAGTTATGATGTGTTATAACACATTAAAATAGTTATAATATAATACACACATTACAACAGTTATATATAGTTATAATATTATATAGTTATAATGTAGACATAACTATGTTAGAATCAATTATAAGTTATAATGTTACAATGTTATAATACAGGCATCATAGTAGTTACATATAGTTATAATGTAATAATCAGTTATAACAAAGGTATAATGTGTTATAACACATTATACCTGCGAAGTATCTGCTTATAACACAGTTATAATGTACATAATATGTGTACATTATAACTTCATAACATTATAACTATATGTAACTATTATAATGTGTATATCATAATATCAGAACCATTAAACCTCACATTTTGCTGGTTGCTGATTTTACTTTATCTTTTCTGTAGTAAAATACCTGTTAGACTCATCACATATTCTTATTCATCACTTATTATCCTTTATATTTATATGTAACTGCTTATTAATGAACTGTGAGGTGTTTAAGATCTAAGTAATAAGCATTAATAAACTAATCTGAAACCATTTTGAACACCTTATAATGGTAGATTTCATGTAAACTGGAATTCAAAATTTCATCATACTGTCACCAACTGGATTTCAAAACAAACAGTGTAGCCTGAGTCATAAGTCAATATGACATTTTTTGATATTTTATATTTTATATATTTAATTCTCAAGCATATAAAAACCTCATTTTTCTCAACTTAGTGCCAAAAATATACTCACCGTACTCTAGAATTCCTTTTATGGCAGTAAAAGGAGACAAAAAGCTTGTTAAATGAAAGAGCATCTCTATAATTTACACAAATTTCAAGGAATATTTGTGTTTCCATTGTCTTCCCACACTAAAACATAATTTAGTGAAAATACATTGCAGCACATTCTATTTGTATTTCAGAATATACAGACGACACATTAAAATATATGTCATTTTCTAGGGGTCGGATCAACTAGTCATTGAAATTATGCACATATCACATATCACATCAAATTAACTACCTCTAATAAACTATTAACTACAAAGTCTAACTACCCTCCTCATCCAGAAACGGTGGCGCTTCCAGGAAATGTCCGAAGACAGTTTTGGTGACGGTGCCGAGGGGGTTAGTGGCCACCAGTGTGTAGTTTCCATTGTCGTAGTGTGTCGGATTCTCAAAGGTCAGGCATCCTTCCAGGTAGTCTTGGTACAGGTCCATCTCCGGCCGGATGTACGGGTTCTGGATTTCCTGGCCTTTGTAGAGCCAGCGCAGTGTGGGGTGTGGAAAACCCCTCACAGTGAACTCAATGCAGGTGTGGTGCCTCCGTTCAGGCTCCTCCAGCTTCAGGATCACTGGGGGAACTGGGAGAAAAAGAGGAAAGAGGATTGTCAGACCAGTTTACTGTTTCAATTACACATTCAAGTTAACTCTTGAATATGTTTTGTTAGTAAAAAAGTAGTCGATATTTTAGGAGCTGGTCAGGAGAACACAGGTTCGGGTCCAGATTTCTATTTGATGCCTCCAGCTCCTGATTTAATTTAATGAAGAACTGATTGAGTCAAACCAGGTTTCTGATGGAATACTGGGTTTCTACATGGAACACATTGATAAATTTGACATAAAATCAGTATTTACTGCATAATGTTTTTTTTTTTTGCTGTATTTATTCCTTTTAGTTCCTGTCTATATATTCCTATATATATATGAAAGAGAGAGAGAGAGAGAAATATATACACACAAACAAATTACATGATATACGATAATTTACAAAGTGCTAGCATCCTACTAATAACTGAAATCTGGTAAACAAGAATATTACTAGACTAATTATTTTACACATTTTTCAGCAACAAAACTTGTTTTATGCTGCTAAAAACATCTCGAACATTCAAACAGTGATGAGTGCAATTGGTTTTTTATGCTGCCTCTCAAATGTGCAGCACAGGGTCTGAAACATTGACTTATGTGTCAACGCAAGTACTTTCATAACATTCTATGTTGCCTTAGGAACCACGCTCTGTGAGTTTATGGTATTTACCGCTTTGTGGCTGAGTTGTTGCTCCTGGATGCTTCCTTTTCGCAATTCTATCACTTACAGTTGACTGGGATATCTCTAGCAGTGCAGGAATTTCACTAACTGACTTGTGGCATCCCATGACCCAGTGTCTGTCTATGGAGACTGCATAGCAAAGAGCGCGAATTCATACCTGTTAGCAGTGGGTGTGGCTGAAACACCTGAACTAAATAATTAGGGGGGGTGTCCACATACTTTTGGCCACATAGTGAATCACAGCTCATATACACTCACATATGCATTCCTGTATGAAGACACTGTGCAGCCTACAAAGGCCCTTTTTAATAAGATTACATTATTGAACTGGCTGGCGTTGCCCTTATCTGCTTTACCGTGTCTTCGTCTGCTCTCCCACATTCTCGTCTGCTGCCCGCCTTTACAACCTGATCATTACAATTACTTACCATGTTATTTTTCACACATTCTTTCATGTCTCCTCTTTCATTACATACACTATTAAGGCAAAACCGCGACTAATCTTCTGTACTTTTTTCGCAGAGTGAGAAGGCACGCGAAAGCCTCCAGATGAAAAGTTCATTATGGATCTAGATTGAAGCAGAAGTAATATTCATCTCGAAAATTACTTTTAGCATAATTGAATCAGGGGTGGCACAGTGGTTAGGCCTGTCGCGAGAGGGTCCTGGGTTTGGCCCACATTTCTGTTTTTATGTTTTCTGCTGGTTTAAATACATGCAGGTGTGAGTGCACGCATGAGTGTGTTTGTCTGTGTGTTTGCCTTGTGATGGACTGGCAACCCGTCTACCTTTCACCTTATAGCCACTGTGATAGCCCCCAGTCCCATAACCCCCCATCCCGCGACCCTGGTTAAAGATAAGCAGCTTAGAAAATGTATGTATGGATAATCAAATCAAATTTAACCTTCGGGAACATCAAATGCGCATCAAATGCGCACATCATCTTATACAAAAGTACGCCCTTTTTTGGAGCTTCCGTGTGTTTGGCTCGACAGCGGAAGCTTCAAACATCACAGGAGGCTTTTTTTTCACGATCTGTTGTGTAATATCAAAAATTATTAAACTTTTTAAAAATATGAAATGTATGGTTTTTGGGACCGGAAAAATGTAGCTGATTTTTAAAAACGACGTCATTTAAAAGTCAAAATAACAAAATATATTTTTATTTCTGATCATAAAAAAGTGGAAAAAAAAAACACATGGTGTGGGAAGCCCAATCATGTGTGTGTGAGAGTGTGGTGTGTGAAGGAGGGGTGTGTGTGAGTGCGGTATGTGAGGGAGGTGTGTTTTAAAGCAGACTGAAAATTACTGTAAATATATGAACCCCACCTGGAACTGACTTACTTGTGATTGTAAATATTTGCATGTAGCTCTATTTATAATCATTTTTTCAACATCTCTTATTATAAAACTAATGTGTGTGTAAGCTGAAGATTTCCAAAAGTTTTCATATGTATGTTTGTGGATTTTTACAGTAAAAAGGAGCTAAATTTTTTATGGATTTTTAGATTTTTGAGGTTTTTTTGGGGTCAGTTGCGTCCAAATAGTTAGTTACATTATAAAAAGAACCTTTTTATCCTATTGGCTGGGTTGTGCTGGGAACAAAAAGGATATGAGACACTGGCAAAGGCTTTACATATTAGAAAAGAAAAAGTAATGCATAAATGGGAAAAATGCCCTTAGGGATCTAAGGGTTAAACCAAAAAGGTTTTTAGAATAGTCCTTTCATTTAATATGCAAATGAATCAATAATTAGCTTGTAGAAGACAGTTGAGGCCCACAAGAGGAGCAGGAAAAAGCCTTGTAAAAGGAATATGCACCAGTGAACATTTTCAAATTAGGTCTCCAATGAAAAGTGGTTGTTAAATGGAAGAATAAAAGCAAATCTTGCAATCTTGCTGTCGCTGTATCTGCGTTATTGTCCGTTTTTCGAATTAAGACGGTATGTGAGCTCGCCGTGTGAGAGCGTGCGTTTGTTTGTCATCCAAATGAGAGTGCGTCAGAACTGTCAGCCGCCCTCTCTGCCTCGAGTGATTTGCGCTTGCTTTGACTGATGAGCACTGATGACAGATACGTCCCTCCCATCGTGCCGGGGCTGCGCAGCCCCCTCGTCCAAACAGATGACGTGTGTTTAGGAATCAGCATGCTACAGCACCCTTCTCTCGCCCCGCACGCCCTCATGACTATCCGAGGCCTGTTATTTACAGAGCACCGCTGCAGCTTCCAAAACAGAGAGACAGAGAGAGAGAGAGAGAGAGAGAGAGAGAGAGAGAGAGAGAAAGAGAGAGAGAGACAGAGACAGAGACAGAGAGAAAGAGGAACCTGAGGGAGAGAGAGGGTAAGAGAGAAGAGAGAGGAGAGAAAAAAGAGAGAAGAGAGAGAGAGAGAGAGGAAACAGAGGGAGAGAGGGGAGAGAAGGGAGAGAGAAAGAGAGAGAGGGAAGAGAGAAAAGAGAAAGGACAGAGCTTAAAGAAAAGAGAAGAAAAAGGAGAGAAAAGAGTTAGCAGAGAGGGAAGGAGAGAAGAGAGAGGAGACAGAAAAGAGAGAGGACTGAGAGAGAGAGAGAGAGAGAGAGAAAGAGAGAAAGAGAGAGAGAGAGAGAGAGAGAGAGAGAAAGAGAGAGAGAACAGTCCAACAGAAATACAGAGCCTTTAAGAGAGATGTTTATCTCTTCTGAAAAAAGAAAACCTCTCCATTGCAAGAGATAACAAAGACCAGACTTGGTGTAATGTAACAAATTTGTCGGACCTGCCTTTAAGGGTGGGCGATAAAATGAAACATAACATTGTGATACCTAATATTTTCACAATACATGAGTTGCATCACAATATTTTTGCTTTTCTGACCAGCAAAACAACAGTGACATGTTTAAACAGAGGCCATGAAAGACTATGAAAGACTCACAAGACTGTGAGTTTGAACATTTTAAAATGGGAATTTTCAAATTTTCAGCATAATTCAATTGTTGAGACATAAACGGTCATTAATAGTGAGTAGATGTAAGATGGTTCACTGTAGAGAAGAAAGATACTGACTCTAAATGCAAATGTATTTAAACCCAAAACCAACATTAAACCTAGATGTGAGTTTTTCTATGTAAAGCACCTCATGGACTCACTCTCACTCGAGTTCCACAGGCTGAAATTTCTCCTCCACAAGGGGGCGCCTTTAATAGTCAGTTCATTTTTGTTGCTTTCTAAGAGCAGTGCTTCGCTTCAGTGACACTGTCATTGTTATATGTGATGTTGATATCAAAACTAAACAAATAATATATATAAAAAAAAAACAAACAAAAAAAACAATTGGATGTGTTTTCCCTGCATGTATCTCTACATCATAAATATATCTGAAAGTACACAGGAGAAAAGTGTACCTCAACTGTATCTCAAAAACAATGTCTCAGGAGTATTTTCTGGATGGGAAATTTTAGAGGCATTAAATGCATTGAATGTCTGGTTCCCATCCTTTCCCTTAAGACCAATTTTGTCTCACATTTCACATTAAACCACTTTAATGTGGTTTAATGACTCTATTAAAAGATGTGATTGTGCTGAAATTTAGAAAAATCCAAATTTTGCAGAATTTTTACGTATCCATAAAATGCAGCTGCGTACTGTTTAGCTTTGAATTTTAAGAATTTTCATTAATTGTTCAAATTTGAACATATTTTAATCTGATTATAGTTTGAGCTACACTATTTGAATATATTAAATTAATAAAAACATCGGAGTAGTCAAATTCATTTGGAGGCCATCAGAAAGGGGTTAATTCATTGTACGAATGAACTGTGTCAGAAAAATACAAATTGCTTAAATAAGATTTATTACTATGCAGTTAATTATGCAGGGTGTTTTTGTTTACAGGCTCCCTATAATTGGTCTAAATTAGCCTTTTCTACCTTTTCTGTGATGCATAGACTTGCTCAGAGTTCTAGAAACACCAAACATAGCCATGGTATATTCAGATGAGATCATTGTGGCGTAGTTTATGATGATAATTATATATTATTATTTTTTCCCCTGCTCCTATGGAACTTACTTGCCGCATGAACATCCCGATGAGACATAAAGCCAAAACCAAAAGAAAAAAAATCTTTTTCCTGCTCCAGCAGACACCCATTCACATTACTACAGGAGTAAATCTACTCCCACAGGAAGGGTCCTAATTAGCCGAGTCACACTGATACCTTTGGGGATCAAAGCTGTACAGCCTTGCAGCATGTTACATAATGGCACATTTCAAGCAAACTTATCCGCCGCTGTGCACGATCGTTCCTTAACGAGGAAAACAACAGCACCCCGTGCCTTCCACTGTCAAAACTCAACGTGCCAAACACCCCTCTTCAGGCCGAGGCTGTCATTTCATTTTAGCATCAGCGCCGTTCGTCAAAGTGGCGATTAAACTCTACGGCTTCCTCTGCCCACCAGCCTGTATTCATGAGCTATTTAATGAACATAATGCCTTCTGAGTGCCAGGCCTTTCCGAGGGCTCGAAACGTCTTCCACAGCGAGAGACACCAACTGCCATTAAAACTGCGGCCAGGCCGGACACTCGGTAGGGCCTCATCCTGGGCTCGGCCCTCTGGCAAGTAGCCGCATGTACCTTTCCTGTTACTGCGAACCCTCTACGTAGGAGCATAAGGGAAAGGGTCTGCTGCTGTAATTAATTTCAAACTGACGTCTTTCTTTTCACCTTCCGAGCCTGCCGAGTGTTTCAGATGACACCTGTATCAAAGCTTCGGGGTGTTTTCCTGTTAATTGGCTTATCAGTTCATTTACCACCTCGATCTGTTTTGAATGTGCTGACGGTTCGTACATTTTGACATTTTGAGGAGAACAATGTGTATTTTTCTAAAAGTGTCTTTTTGACACTTTCCTATATATATTATATATATGTAGTTCCTATATATATATATATATATATATATACAAGCACACACACACACACACACATATATATATATACATGTGTGTGTGTGTGTATATGTGTGTGTGTGTGTGTG
>JBBPCZ010000040.1:358862-373703 GCA_037974445.1 Brycinus macrolepidotus | reverse complement strand
CAAAATCTTGTGGAAAGCCTTCCAAGAAGAGTGGAAGCTGTTATAGCTGCAAAGAGGGGACCAACTCCATATTAAAGGCTATGTATTTGAATGTAATGTCATTAAAGTCCCTGTTGGTGTAATGGTCAGGCATCCCAGTACTTTTGTCAATTTAGTGTATATACGTGATGGTCAAAGGTATCTCTCTGCTGCTTGCCCTATATGTGTTCTGGGATGGGATCCTGTACCCCCTGGTTAGGATAAGCAGCTCAGATGATAGATGGAGGGATGGTATGAGCCCTTTAATATTGAAAGATATACCGCAGTAATAAAACATGTACCATGGTATTGTTCTCTAGAACTCTGAAGTGAGAGACTTCTGGGACCAGGCTTTATTTCTTACTGTAGTCAATAAAATGCCAAGTGTTGAATCAACTTATACAAAGATACATTCTGCATATTAAATTTACAGTACAGAATTCATTTTACACCTCTTCCAAGGCAATATCATTTTAAGAGATCCACATCTAAGTCTGCAGATCCTGCTAATAGTCATTTTTGACTTTGGTGCTTTTTTGTTCTTCTGAAGCTATAAAATATGAAATGGGTTTGAAAAAAAAAACCCATACATTTACCAAGACAGGGACTGGGGGACAAAGCCACTATGGTAAGTGTCAGTGACTCTCATAAGCCCTGTTTGGATTGGATTAGTTTATCAGCGGGACGTCCGTAATAAAATTTGCCCACGTCTCTTCAGTGATAAAACTCTTGCTTTCAGACAGAAATAAAATTACTGCGGGACGAGCGAATCACTATGTGGGGGGGGGGGAGGGGGGGGGCATTTTCTGCAAATTCATGAATCACACGTGGTCATATGATCATAGACAACTGAAAGTTGATGATACTGGGCATATATGAATATAAAGCAATGCTTTATACCTGTACCTGCCGCTATAATCACCCCTTTAATCAGGATCTCACTTTTTTAATTGATTTTATTCCCTTTCTTCTCCTGCTAAAGTTCTCCCAGAGTAGACACTCTGCCTCCCACACCTAGTAAATAGAGAGGCACTTCTAAAGCATCCATTGTTTGGGAAGTGATTAAAGTGCCCATATCATGGGATATTGAATTTTCTTCGCTTTTTAGAAATAAAATTATCCAATGTAGTACATTAACAGTGTTAAAGTAAAACTAAGCTGCAATTACCGCCCATTCTGAATTCACTGCTTCTGTGATGTCACAAAAACCAACATATTTACATACATACGCCTGCTCAGTCTATAGCAGTTCAGATCTACCTTCTTACCATGAAGTTTGATGAGTGTTTCAACCCAGACTGCTGTTTCTTCAGCCAGTCAGAACAGAGCTCATGTACATACGTCAGTACAGCCTGTTTAATTCAAAATACTAAACAGAGGTCATGTCAAAATAACCTATGACCGTTTTGGTACTCCACATCATCATAACTGAACCCCAGGGAAAATAAAATAAAATACATTGGCCATTTAATATAATGTAATAATATATCACAATAATTTTTTTCCAATGCAAGACAACATCTGCCTGGAAAATCATGGACATGTGCATCCAGACAGGGCTAAAATGATCTGAGCACTGAGTTTGGTGAAAAAACGTACGGTAACTGAGCCTGTAATCGTCTCAGGGAAGGAGGAAGAAAAATACAGACATGACTGATCTGGACAGAAATAAGACAATACAGCCCCTGAAAAAGTGGAAATTACCACAGTACCCCAATTTAATGCCATCCAAATAGGCCTATTTAATGTTTTCAACTGATTTGATATTATTTATTTTACTATAAAAATAGTTCCTGGCACTTTTTTGACATTTAATCATATACCCATACTTTTGGGCGTATGATTAACCTGTAAACAGCACATTCTGTGAAAAACTTTTCCATGTCAAGTAAATGGCCGATGTATTTTGCCAACATTCTCCTTACTTGGAGTAAACTGGGCAGTCATAATATTGGGTCACCAATCATGAGATCGACGTGGTTCCATTAGTTCAGCCAGCCATATCAGCACTCCCTGCCTATCTAGTACTAAAATGAATCAGAACCTGCTCTTCTTTAAGATGCTGCCACATAAAAGCTGGACAACGTTTATATTGATCTGTGGACCCAGCGGGAATGCACGTCAGGCACAACTGCAAGAGAGCACAACTGGCTTAGCTTTCTCTTGGTGGGTAGAATGGCCCTCCCTCTCCTCAAGTGTAATGCTAGCAGAATTGCCGGTTAGTTTTCTCATCCAAGCGTTTTTAAGTTGTCCAATGAAGTTCCATTAGCAGTAGTTCAAAAAGATGCAGTGGAGTGTCACATGATATGGAGGAAGCAGGTGCTCTTCTTCACCCTCCTAGCTATTGGACTGAACTGGAGATGACTAAATTTGACAGAAAATTGAAAAAATAAATAAACTAATACAGTATATGTGTCTTGAAAGGAATGTTGGGTGTCTGATCTGCCATTTTTAAACCATGATTCATTACATTTGTCTCATTCAAACTTTCCTCAATGTTTAATATGACCTTACATTTTTTGTATAATACCATTTTTTAAACATTTTATTCTGGACTCCCTTGGACTTCCAATAAGGTCAACAAATACTCATGTAAATGTGTTTTATTGAGACACATCATTAAAATAATTTTGAGCAGCTATGCTATTCCACATACTATTCCATCTGTTAGAGCTACTTATACTATTTCACACAATACAAAACAGAGAGAGCGAAAGGGACTCACATTGCACTGCCAGCTGAAGAGAAATATTGACCATGCCAACCACATTCTCTGAGATGCAGGTCAGTACGAAGCCATTGTCGTCCCGACTCACATTGACAAGAGTAAGGTTGATGGAATGGATGTTCGGCCAATAGACATTTGACTGAAAATGATAAAAAAAAATAGTACAATTGGAAAAAAAATTAACATGTATATGCATTTACAGACGTGTAACAAATAACTGGCACCCACCTGATGTGTGTTAATAGAGTGAAGTCCGTTCACACCCCAGTCCACATCGGGTAGTGGAGAACCCGAACCATTGCAGCTGACTGTGATGTTGTCTCCCTCCATCACCGTCAGGTTACTGTGAGTTACACTGATATCAGGTAGGTCTGTAGAAAAGAGAAGAGAAGTTCAGGTCCAGAAGAAGAAAAAGCAGAAAAACAAGAATCTGTTGGCACTGTTGCCTATTCCCTCACGCTGGAGGGAGAGACACGTTTAATGAAGTTTAAAAGCATCCTAGACATTTTCAGTGAAACATGGTGCAGCTTAATGGCTGGACATTTAGGGTGCTTTCACACCTAACTCATTTGGTCTGGACATTCAGACTTTTTTGTTTGGTTTGAACCAAAATAGCACAAGTATCTCGGACCTCTGGATCAAAGTGAACCATGGTGTGAAAACACTTTTTTGTAGGGTTCAGATTTTCAGACCAATTATAGGAGGGAGGCTACTGTCACACATTAAACAACAGAAGAAGAAGAAGAACTGGAATTAGCAATGGTAGCTCACAGAGGAGGAGACAAAGTGTTTAGTTAGAATTTGGTCCGACGAAGAAATCAAAAGTCAACTTGAAAAACGTATTAAATGCTGAAACGTATAACTTATTTAATGATAGTAATATGAATAATAACATAGTGGCAATGAAAAGAATCTGTTTATTTGTTTTACATCATTCAAATGCAAAAGGCCGATCTCTGAATTAACAACGCACTGATTTTAGGTATTGTGACGAATATTGAGCTATGAACAATTTCTCATTAGACTAAGTTTTTTGCCACTGTTCTGTTAACTTTGCCAAATCTCGTAACAGTTGGCACTGGAGAATGTCCAGTTAGTTCCGAATGTAATCTGCTCACTTGCCAAATCAAAGCATCCGTAAATCTATTCCCCTCCATATATCCAGTCCGAAGTAAACAGAACAGGTTTTGTCATTCTCGCTGCACATTTTACGGCTGCACTGCATATCCTAAGGAGCAGCTGAAAATTAGAAGTGTTCTGAGTGTTTTTACCACAGTGAGCAATGCTCATGGCTCGCAGGCGGATCTTATAGGCTCCATTCTTGCAGTAGAGCTGCTGAGTGTGTAAGCCTGCTTCTCCTCTCTGCTGCCACAGCTGGATCCAGCGAATTTCACAGCCACAGTCAAACACAATCCCTTCCAGCCTCCTGGACACAGTCACACAAGGCAGAAAATGAACATAATACACAGTTAAATATCATACTACAGTGATTGTGTACGGTAGTTACATAACAGCACCTATATACTATTGTTCAAAAGTTTGGAATCGTTGTTTGTAACAATATAAAACCATTTTGTTGCAAATACAGGTATAAAATAACACTACTATGTAATTTTATAGGTTTCAATGACTTTATTGTAATGACTAAGAAGCAAGTGGTGTCATTTTATATCCTGCTGTGTACCTTTGCTCCTCCTTAGTCCCGCCCACTTGCCATGCCCTTCACCTGGTTTCAGTCTGCCCCTCCCATTTCAGCCACGCCTAGCTGTTCCTTGTTCTGTATCTGTGTACATTTACCTATTCGTTGTTTGTCATGCATTGCGCTTGTACATTTGTTCCTTTTGTGTTCTCAGATTTCCCTGAATTATTCCTTATTTTCTCTATTGTGTTTTGTTACCTTAAGTCTTTGCATTTATTTTGTCAGTTTTCCTGTTTAGTTTTCCATTTTGATGATTTACTTGGTTTTGTTTTTTCTTTTGTATTTTTCGTGTTTATCACAGACATCCCGATCACAGATGAGGACCACATACCACAAGATCCTTCACACAGTGAGCAGTGAGACACATTTATCACATGCTAGAGCTTGAGAGACTTGCTTTAGTTGTTGTTTCTGCATATATGTGAAGACAATTCAAGAAAGAAGTGAATGAAAAATTTTAGCAGGAATTGTACTTAATCCAGATCCCCATGGAGGTTTGGGATTTGTCCTCAAAACGTAAGAGCTTAAATTATGCACTTGACTTTAGACTGAAGCTCATTAAACTCACAGGCAAATTTAAGAGATTTATTCATTAAACTGAAAGAAAGTATGCATCTACAAAGATCTTGCAGTGGACTATTCATATGGAGTGTTACAATGAAATTAGCACCAAGAACAGCTTACAGTGAGGGTGATCAAAGGATGATCTGATCTCAAGGCAGAAAAACTCAATGTAAATAAATCATTACAATATATTATGCATCATTTAATAACTTGTTTCCAACTAACTTTAAACTTTAAATAAAACATTTAAACCCCCTTTGTCTAGTTGTCTAGTCTACTTTTAGTCTACACTGTTTGAAATTATTGCATCTTTAAGAGCTTTGTGGATTTGGAAAGAAATATCTGATTGCATATATTTCAGACATATATTGCAATTGCAAATTAATTGTGACAATTTTCACAAAAATTAAACTCCACTTTTTTGTTTTAGGCTTGAATGCTGAATGTTGTAAGTCAGGCTACCAGTTCAGGTGTTCTGTCATTAGGCTAAACCTTCTGTAAAACGTAAGACAACACTGAATAATGCAATAGTGCACTGAATAGTGCCCTTGCGATTTAAAAACAGCACCATTTTGAACTGCGATTTCATTATAATAATGAATCATTCAGCTCTGTTTGATGTTCATCTCTAGCAGATGTTCATCTTATGGATCTAAATCTTAATGAGTTACATATGGAACCAATTTTACACCATGAAAACATTCCCTCTAAGTGAACCACGATTCTAATTTGTCTCCACATGGACTTGGGTGGGATTTGTCAGTGCCTCATTAATTCCTTTGGTTTGACTATTTGCTTTTGTCCTAAAGGTCCGTGTTTGGACACTTTTTGCACATGGATTTCACAGTGCTGCACTTAAGGTTAAGAAGTAAATGAATCTAATAGCAAAACAAAACAGCTTTTCAATATAATGCATTTGCTAGAAGTTCGCTATTGGAGCCCTCAGCACGCCTCTTCATACACGCACTGGCGTTCTATAGCAGCACAGCGGACGAATAAAGGACAAAACCATTTCATTAGCTCAGGTTGTTTAGAGGTTGGTGAAACAAATGTGCGGAGCAGGACAGGGAACAGCATGAAAGAAAAGGGTTCGGTATTCTATCATTAATTTAGCATCCTGTTATATAATTGCAATATTACATTACAGATAAGAGGACCACAAACACAAATATTTCCATAATTGCCTGACAAGTAAATTGCATGGTAAATGCACCAGGCTGCATGATAATATGTGGCACGCTGTTGTCCATACTACTGTGATGTCCCAATTTCACTGGTACAACAAATAATTTCCTAAAAAACACATGGAATAAATAAACAAGTACTGGAAACTCATTATACAACTGCACTTACTGACCTAGTAATGATTAGCTCTTCAACAGGCTTTGCCTACTGAAATGCAGTCGGCCCGCGTCCATAGCTGTGACTCGCCGAACTAAATCAAAATGAAGAGCTCATAAGAAAAGGAAAGAATGGTACTGTATTTCATTATGCAGCCTCTTTCATCTCAGCATGATATTTTCCTCCGGTAATCTGAATGCTTGGGACAGAAAACACGGTACATTACTGTATGTTTTCAAACCCTTCATCAGTTTGCAAATCCTTTCCTGCAATCTCCAGGAATCTGCGGCGTCCCATTTGCTCGACTTAGCCCACCGCTGCTGTCTAAAGTAATTCAGTATTTATGGTAGAAGCTTCCGTGCATTCCTTTTTTCTTTACTCATCACTCCAGCTAATCCCAAAAGTGTTCAGTTGAGCTTCATTATTCCAACTCATCCCAAAGGTATTCAATTTCTTTGCATTACTTCAACACATCCCAAAAGTGTTTGGTTGAGCTTTGTTATTCTAATTCATCCTAAAAGGGCTCAATTGATCTTCCATCACTCCAGCTCATCCCAAAGGTATTTAATGAAGCTGCATCGCTTCAACTAATCCCAAAAGTGTTCAAATGGTCTTTAGCATTCCTACTCATTCTAAATGGTTTCAGTGGAGTTCATCATTGCAATTCAAGTCACCTCAAGAGCATTCAGTTGAGCTTCCATCACTCCAACTAATCCCAAATGTATTTAATCGCGCTTCATCATTGGAACCTATCCCAAAAGTAGCCCAAATCCTCCCTCAGTCTACTTCTACACATTTGTCCTAACTAGTACAGGAGAGAGGAGAGTAAACAAAGAGAGTTTTTCTTTTCTTTTTTCCCCTTTTATAGCATTTGTTAGATCTTTTGGGTTTTGACACTTCATTACATGCAGATGTTTTAAAATGTTTTTTTTACTTGGCCTTGTTTCTGTTTTGGTTGAATAGATTTTATTACTTTAAAGCTCTCCTGGTTTGTCTTAAAAAAAACATTTCAGAATCTGAAATGCTGTGTTTAGTTTTATTATATTTTTGTCCAATTTAAGTATAATTTAAGTCCAAATTAAGTCCAATTTTAAAGATCTCCCCCCACACTCTTACTTACTTACTATTATGTAGAGTTTTAGTACTAACAACTCTTGTCTCACAGACTGTTTGAGGTAATTGAGCATCCAGAGCAATTTTGGCAATTGGCCTAAGTCACAGAACACAGCAACAAGTTAAAACAACGGAATGGTCTATAGATTTCCTATACCAGTAAAGGCTCGGAGAGGAATAGACAGAGTGCTACAATTGAGGGTCCAGTATAAACACACAGCATTCAATAAATACAAGGTCCTTTAAGGACAACAGCATGTCATGCCTTGGACCCAAGAATAGAATAACTGCAGTGAATGACATGTTCCGGTGGGCAAGTCGTATTTTTCTCCGGACCACTTTGGCAGCGTTCCCTAGAATAGCCAGAGCCATACTGAGGAAGGATTTCTGTAGCAGTGGTTCATGCTTCAGACCTGTGGGGTCACAATATTACTCACATGTGGAAAACTCGAACTCTTCATTGCTGCACTTTTTACTCATTTACTTTTCTTTGAATTTTGTAAAATTGCACCCTTCACCTATTTTTTCTGATGGTTTCTTCATGTATGTTTACAAATGCATAAACACATTAAGTGCTCTTCTCTGTGAGGGTTTCGACTCAGTCGTTGGACTGATTAGAGCGAGCCTGAATATTGTGGTGACACTTTAAGCCATTACGTAACATCATCAAATCCTTTCGGATGTTAACGTTCGCATGGCCCAGGAGAGCTGAGCAGCGACGGGGCCTCTTCTGTCAGGGAAGATAAAGAGGAGGGTGCTGGGCTCAGGCGGGCCTGAGAGTGCAGGTGGGCACTTTATCAGCGATTCTCATGCTGAGCTTCACTGAAATAATTACAAACAAGCTGCAACACCCACCTGGTAAATAAGCCTAATTCACCGTGACTGACGACATTTTCATTTCGGGCAAAGGACGGAACTGCTGGTTTTGACATCACATTTTACAGAGGAGGAAAAATCTACGCTGCCAAACAAATTTATTTTCAACAGACCTGTAATAATTTTGCTGGTTTTAGCCAACTATATATAAGCTATATCCAAAAATATCCAGACACCTGCTCATCCATTGCTTTCAAAATCAAAAGTATTAACCCTTTGTTAAAATGTGATTTTAACAAACAAAAACCGTCTAAAAACCGGTATTTGCTCTCCTACACACTTGCCATTTGCTGCTCTTTCGCTGAGCGCACTGCCACTCTGCTGCTCTCTGGACCCCCTCCCTCTGTGGGTTTTCCCCACTTACTTTTGGACGGAGACTATCCTGAAAGTTCTTACAGGTTCAAAGATCTTGTGTTTTTTCAGTTTGTTTTTAAGACTAAAAATAAAAGAAATTTGGGCAATCTTGTTCTTTATGGCCATTTGTGTGTGGCACCATTTTTAAAACCCCAGTAGTGGTTATTATTACATGTTTTTTAAATTACATTAACTTTGGTTCTACGTGACACAGGAACACCAAATAAAGCTCAGCATGACGTCTGACACCTCCAGCATTAACACAAAATGGGGGAACTTCCATATAAGGAGTTGTTTTTCCATATGATGACAATTTACTATTGCACTTGCCTTAAGCCTCTACTGTTCTGGGCTGGGTTCGTACTAGATATTGGAACATTGCTGCTGGGATTTGATTCCATTCAGCCGCATTAGTGAGTCCAGATAATGATGTTAGATGATGAGTTCTGGATCACAAATGCCACTCCAACTCATTCCAAAGCTGTTCAATGGAGCTTCATCACTTTGAACCATCCCAGAGGTGTTCATTTGAGATTCATCTCTCTAAGCCATCTCTAATGTGTTCACTGGAGCTTCAGCACTCCAACTCATCCCAAAGGTGTTCAGTTGAGCTTCATCACTCTGACTTAACTCCAAGGGGTTCAACTGAGCTTAATGATTCTAAACCATCTCTAAAGTGCTTAGCAGAGCTTCAGCACTCCAACTCATCCCAAAGGTGTTCAATTGAGCTTCATCACTCTAACTTATCCCAAAGTTGTTAAATTGAGCTTCATCACTCTAATTTATCCCAGAGTTGTTCAATTGAGCTTCATCACTCTAACTTATCCCAGAGTTGTTCAACTGAGCTTCATCACTCTAACTTTTCCCAAAGGTGTTCAATTGAGCTTCATTACTCCAACTTATGCCAAAGGTGTTCAAGGGAGCTTCATCACTCAAACTTCTCCCAAAAGTCTTTAGTGGAGATTTACTCATCCCAAAGATATCTGATGGACCTTCATCACTCCAACGCATCCCAGATGTGTTCACTGGAGGTTCAGCAATCCATTGTATCTCAGTAGTGTTTTACATTTACAGCATTTAGAAGATGCTTGTATCCAAAGTGACTTCCATTCCCTAACTACAGGAGACAGTCTCCCTGGAGCAACTTGGGGTTAAGGGTCTTGCTCAGGGAGCCAGTGGTGGTATGCTGAAGGTAGGAATCGAACCCATAACCTCTTGGTCCAGAGGCAAGTATCCTACCCAATAGGCCACCACCACCCCATTAAGGTACTTCAACTCTTTAGAGGATGTCTACATTGCTATACAGTCCACTGGCTTTACACAACTCTAGCATACACTTGGAATTGCAAACGGTCACCTTATATAGGTGTCTGGCTCAACTGGCAGTATCCCACTCAGAGTATCCCACTCAACTGGCAAATCTTTTTTTTTTATGGGGAAGCTATGTGTGCAGATTGTAAAACCTGTGTCAGCAGACTGAAGCAGATGAATCCAATAATTAGAAGTGACATCTGGATACTTTTGAACATACCATGCATAAAGAGCCCACCATACACACACACTATATATGCATTACTTTTGAACAAATAATATTAACCCACCCTTAGCCAAGAAAGATCTGAATGGTATCATGACTTCTTTCTGGTGGGCCCAAGATGGGAAGCATCAACTCATCAGGAGCTGAGCTGTTTTACTAATTCCAGCATAGTATGATGACAGCAGTGCCTCCCTCGATGATCAATCAACAAACTCATCATTTTATGTACACACAGACTGCTCAAATATTCATGACAAACAAGAAAATGAGGTCAGGCTCCCAGCAGACAAAACCAATACATTTCACTGCCATGTCTTAATTAACCAGCACAAATGAGTCGGCTGCTTACGGCCGTGTAGCACAGCCCCAATGTTCAATCTCCAGGAGTGTGTTGCTTTGACACAAACACAGAATTATACTGAGGCTTGGTGGTACTGGCGCATGTACAAGCAACAAATTACCTGTGTTACAATGATGCAAAAAAACTTTACTCATCAGGGATTATCATATTTCGAGTACTGCTTGAGCAGGGCAAACAGTACTGCAGACAAGTACTGTTCAGGATTGCCCGGAATCAGAGATTAATATCGGATGCCCCTGCAAAATGAATAGCAGATTTATCAAAGCCACAACTGTGTCTTCTGCAGTAGTCAAGGGAGAGACAAATGCCTGTTGCTTTGCAAGCATTTCTCATTAAAAACAGCACTTTATGTCAAACGCTAAGGAACCACTGCAATTTGTGGCACATTATGCTGAATGTCCTGACCTCGGAAAACCCTGCTGAACGTTCCATGAGACATTATGACAAATGGCCGGTTCAAATGATCTGCAAATCAGAGATACCGCTACATGACTGTGAATGTCAATGTGCAAATCACTGCTAATCCCTCAAACCATTCACTCACAATTAAGTGGTCAAAGTACTGCTTTTAAAATGGTGCATTCAAAGCATAAAACCAAGCAAGATTTTGATTCTTTGAGTCTATAAAGAGAACTCAGTGAAGCAGAGGCCGTTCGATGCCTTGGAGAACTTACAGTTCGACCAGTTGCAGGTGCTGGAAGAGCTGCCAGGAAAGAGTGGTGAGTGGGTTTTTGGACAGATTTCTGTGAAGAAAAGAGATGAAAAAAAAGAATTAGCAACAGCATTCTCAAGCAAGCCTTCATAAAACATTTGCTAATATAAAGCTGATGAATTTCTAATTACACATTTGTTCATTGCAGGGCAATACGCTCTCATAACCACACAATAATCTAAGCAATAACCTGATGCTACTTTATGTGCAATTTCTTAATGGGTTTAAATCATTATAATTATGTGCATTATCTTATTATTATGTGCAATATTCTTCCATGTGCAGTGTTCTTATTGTGTACTAAATCATTTCATTATGTGTGATATTATTACTATGTGCAATAGTCTTAATATGTGAATTAATTATTTATCTGCGACTGATCTCTATTACATGCAATAACACACTCCTAACCACCATTTATGTTACTATTAATTCACTTAAGTGTAAGCTATTTATCTATTGTATTTATACCCCAGCATTTTTATATATAGCATAGTGTATTTCATATTGAGCTGTTTTTCCAGATTTTTAATTGGATTTATTTAGACTTTATATTTTACATTGTTCTTGTCTCTGTGTCTCTGTGCGTCTGCACAGTCATAACATCAGCAATTTCCTCCGGGAGCAATAAAGTTTTCTGATTCTGATTCTGATTCTTAGACATATCTGCCTCTATGGTACATCTTGTAGGTGTGCAGCTGTAGCCTACCGCTCACAGCCTGTGTTAGTCATCCCCTAGCCTGTCACCTCTGGTCAGTTTCTGAGCACAGGAACACTGGATATTTTTGTACAGCCTTCTATTCTCAACCCAGGAGTGACAGCAATGATAAAGAAAAAACAGCAACACCGCTGTACCTGCTGCATTCATGCTGCAGTATGCCAGTAACATGTCGGTATCACTGCTATGTTAAGACTGATCTACCACCCAAACAGTACCTGATCAGGAGTAGCCCTATGGTAGTCTTTTTCTGTAGAAGGGGGCCGACAAATGAGCCGCAACAAATAGGATTCAGTTTCTAATTGTCCTACAAAGTGCACCTATATGGTAAATGTTCCTGATAAAACGGCTAATGAGCGAGTTAATACTACCTCAACCAATGGTAAATGCTGTTCAGATGGGTAATTCTACAGGTAAGGCCAAACAGATCTGCTCTTGATTGTCAGGGATTGAGGAATGATTACAAACATCTAAAAGAGAGAGTTCTCAATGGTTGTGATTAAACGCCATGCTGGAGTTTCTCACCTTTTATTATCCCCTATTCAGGGGCTCAACACCCTGCTCTAGACTCTGCTTGCTCTCACACTGCCAGTGATCAGATTCACACCAAACCTGGGATCCGAATTTAGTGCATGTGTACATTTGAAAATAGACTGAATTTTACTTTGGCCAAAACATGAATGTATACCACATAAAAACCAAATGCTCTGTGCTGGGGGTGTGTCAGTATTGGTATCAGTCCGATACAGGCCAAAATCACTGGATTGGATGTCAGAAAAAGGCTGAACAATCACGTAAACTAAAGGGAGACACAAAGATGTGGACACAAGTAACACAGATGAGAAACAAGGCTACGTTTTAAATGGCTCCCTATATCCTACATTGTGCACTCTGTAGGAATTGCAAACAGGCTCCTGCAAAAAAAAAAGGCGTGTATAACATGCCTAATAAAGAGTCATTGGAGATTCAGTTATGTCTGCAGAACTCCCTATTGGACTAATTATACACTATATTGGTATTTTATAGCTATTTTATAGCTATTGGTATTTTATAGCGCCCCCTAGAGGAAGTAGGGAGCTACTTCAGATTCAGTGCATCCAGGCGAATGTATTATTTAAAGCTTGGGTGTGAAGATATGGGAAAGATATGTTATCTGACTGGTATCATTATCAGCAGATACTCAAATGAAAATGTAGCCTCATGCCACTATTACTAGTAACTATTCCTAGTTACGTCCTAACATCTCTCATCCAAGCTGGGCAGCATTTGAGTTAGCCCTGCCAGTTTAATGATAGGGGAAACACTGATTCTAGGTACAAGGCAGATCCACTAAAATACACTTGCCCAGGTGCTGCAAATGGATTTTACTTTTCCCAACAATGGCTCCAAGTTGTCAAGTGTAAGCCTTTTTCTTAGGCAATCATTTTTGAAGTCCATGCGCGTTAGCCAATGCACTGCTGAAGGAGTTAACGAGCGCCAGGCAGGCTTTATGCAACAGGAAATCAGGGACAGCCTCCATCGCTGCCAAGAAGAGCTGAGAGAAAGGGAGCAGCTGCGAGGGACGGGGGTCGCTCCGCCAACTCAATAAGGAGAACTTGAGCGCCTCAGAGTCGACAAATTCAAGAGGCAATGAAAGACTCGAGGTTATAAAAGCCAGACAAAGAGCTGGCCTGGGACTCGTAAATGGCTTCTAACCAGCAACACTGGGGTCACGTATTGTGTAAGGGGGCATTAGACTCAATCTATGAGTTTCAAAGAAAGATCAGCATCCGTGGAGTGAGAGCTTGCACGTTGGACAGAAATGGAAGATATTACATATATATTGAGTGAGCCGTAAAGGAATCACGGCCCTGAAATGAGAAAGACATCTGTAGAAAGAGCTGTGCTTCTTTAATTGCTCACCCAATATAGATGTAAATGCCCTTGAATTAAAGCTGACGTTCTAAACTTCAGCCTCGTTATCGTCGCTTTGTCTGAAGCACGGAGCTGGAAGACAAGAAACTTTGTCACGTTTACTTACAGGCTCACAGCTCATAATAATAGCCACATTCAGTCTTTTATATCACTAGCACACTCCAATAGCATCCAGAATCATTGCTTTAACCAAGCCGAAGACATGCCTTCTTCCTCCTGTGCATACAAGCAAGGCGTCACGGTCCGAACAAAGGTATTCCTATCTAAACAGACACACCGGCTTGCAAGACGCAAATAAAATCCAAACAGATACCATCAGTTAATCCTTTTAAATACATTACATGAAGATAAGTGTTCCTTGTCATGCCGCACAATAACACCGCAGGCTTCTGACCCGCGCTAACAAAAGGCAAATTCAAATGTGACCTTTGTGGTGAACTTCAAACTGCAGTGCTCTGCTGACGGTAAACTCTCTGCTGATGCGGCAAGGTTGGGTGAACAAACAGCGCTTACTATGAGTCAAGCGGTGCTTTCGGAACGCGGGATTAGGGCTCCGCCGTGTCTCTGAGACATGAAGCTATTGATTTATCACGTCTGGAAGCGTTTCAATGTAGTGGCAGAGGGAGGAAGAGCTGGCGAGGGTGTCTTTGGAGAAGCTATTTTGACTACATGACCGGCTCGTTCTCAGGGTCGTTAGGAACTCTTATGAGTTTTATAACAAGCGCAGCTCGCTGCTGAGGCCTGTCGCCATGGCAACAGGCTTTCTGATGCTAGTTGATGCAGTAGGAGGGGTTTTGTTGGCTCTGCGCGGTCTCTGGTGTCATCACCCCCCCCCCCCTCGCCACCACCACCACCGCTTATTTTCACTCTCTCTCTCTCTCTCTCTCTCTCTCTCTCACACACACA
>JBBPCZ010000040.1:325742-352511 GCA_037974445.1 Brycinus macrolepidotus | reverse complement strand
CACACACACACACACACACACACACACACACACACACACACACACACACACACACACATACACACACACACGTACACTTTCTCTCTCCTCATGAAGTCCAGGTTGTATTCTTTTCATATTCAGTCACTGATGGTCACTAATTTCTGATGGATATTACTAAACTTCATTACATAAATGTGGGCCAGTATTAAACTATATCACAGTATTTTCCAAATATATCACATTATCATACCTACAATGGAATCAGTTTGCATTCAAGGGCCCATCCTACATTTTTTATTTGCTTGGTTTAAAAAAAAAAAGCAAGCAGTTTCCAGAGATAGGACCTTTAATATAAAGAACAATAATGAACTCATGCTTTCTGAGCACTCGGTTATAAAAGATTGTCTTATAAACCTGATATTTTGCTTCTACTGAAATTACACCGAAGGGACCCTTATGCAGTATTGAAAACGTCAGCCAGACAGAAACTGTATTTCCAGAAAGAAAGCCTCATTTTTTTGGCGTTTATTTATTTATAAGTGTTCTTTCAAAACAAGCACCCAGCAAATAACGCCCTCCGCAGTTAGTTTGAAGTAAAAAACTACAAGTATAGCAGTACATATGATATCTCCCAGCACTGCCGAGTCGAGCTATTTCTAACAGTAGAGCCTTCGGGAAGTCAGCTTTCTCTTCTTCCTGTCACATCCTCACACCCACACGTTGTGAGTGTGTTCCTTTTTTTTTTCTTCCTCCGACCAGCCGATATGTTACTGTAGGTTCATTGAATCAGCTCTTTCCAGAGATCAAGACCAGTCTGTTAGAGAAAAAAGGGTGACTAAGCAAGAAAAGTCATCTGAGGTGTCTTCCCCATCCTCAAAGAAGAAGCTTCCCCGAGCAAATGGAGATGAAGGCACCCAAAGCAGCACCGAGGATAAATTTTACCAGAGGATGGTGCTGGGCAGTGCTGATAAAACTCAACATCACAAAATTTTCCAAATATGTGACAGTATCAGATGAGGCTTACGTTCGTATTCATAAAGTTAATGAGCCAGTGCTACAGAACGCTTACGTGAACGGAGAGCAGTTCATTAGCGAGAGGCCGCTCGTACGTGAGAGCTGACTGATTATTCAGAGATTAGGATGACACTTCTAATCTCAAAGTCACAAAATGTAACCAGCACTGGTGCTGGAACCGTATACAAAAAGAATATCTCACGCACCTGACATAACTTGCTGTGATTGGTCTGTTTTCTTCTCTTTCAACTAGGAATCGGTTGGGATTTTACTGATATTGATATCAATACTAAAAATGCTTATCGATACTGATATTTATCAATACTCTTATTGATACTACTCTCCATAATTTGATGCAAACAATAAAGATGTCAAATAAAAATAGAAAAGATTTAACAGTTATTTTATTCAGATTGTTTTGGAGAAGTAAGGCACTAAGCTGTGTCTTGAGTTTCCTGTAAACATAATGAAGGAGGAGCGTCACTACAAACATCAACAAATGTGTGCTGGTGATGCGCCACTCCTGTCCCGCCACCGATCCAATTCAGAATCAGACATTTGAAAACGCAGCTGTTAGAATGCATTAATGCTGCATAAACAGAGACAGAGGCACCATTTATCCAGGATCTTACACATATTTCAGTACTGACCAGTCAGAAACCAGTACGATTTAGTACCGGTTCTCAACACTCATCACTAAACAGAACCTTATGCAATTATTTATATCTAAATGGCACTTGATATGCAACATCAATACTAGGATACAACCAGCCAGTAAAGACATTACATGGCTATAACATCCCTCATTCAGATAACACTTTTTGTTGATTTTTTTTGTGAAAACAAGAGAAGACACTTAGAAATATTTATTTATTTACTGTCCTATCCATTTGTTTAACGTGTTTATCAAAGAAATCTCAAATGTGCTATAACCTTTACACAGATTTACACAGATCCACAAGGGGTGTGACAGTGCATCTAAAACATTGTGATATCACAATGTGAAAAATGTGGCTGTGCATCATGGAGAATGAACGTTCTTTTAATTAAGATATTTGATGTATCTGGTGTATCTATTCCCATTAATAAACTGTGCCATAACTGAACACAGTCATCCTTTTAATTTCTTCAAATTTCATTCTAAATACTGATTAATCGTGAATCAAGAAACACAGACTGAGTGTATCGCTACACTCTTATTTTCCAGACTGTTAAATTCAGCAAATAAACAGTAATTGTGTAATAAATTGTGCTCTATAGAGGATATGTACTCATTTTCACTTCATCACAACGTGTATTTTGACCAGGGTTGCCTAGACTTCTGCACACAACTGGATATAGGCCAGCACCACCAAAGGAGAGCGTTATTTAATGGGTGGGATTGACCAGTTGGTTCAGACTGTAGTGTGTAATTTTTCCTGATAACAGATTGATGTAGCATCAGCACTATGACACAGGACACACTCACTAACAATAACAACACACTGCATGCCCATGTCTATTAGCAAATGCTTTAATTTCATTAATATGACTGGGACTAGTATTGCTGCCAGAGCTCTGGGTTCAGTCAGTTACGCATACCAATTCAGCCCAATATTGTTCCTTATCAGACTTGTAAAACAGATTTGTACTGGGGTACAAATCATAGATCTCATCAGTAAACACTTTAATTAAGGAACCGAGCAATCTAGACACTAGAACTATTTTTATATTTGAGAGATCAGTGGTATTTTGAGAATTCCACAATTCCAAGCATCGAGAAACCCACAGCTCTCCTGCCTTGTCTACTGTTTGGTTCATTTGTGCAAACCACCTGCATATTACTAGAGCTGCTCTTTCAAAAGGTCACCCCTCACCACTGTAAAGCAAAAAAATAAAAAATAAAAAAGTCGGCAAAAATAATTAAATAAATAAATAGTCAGTATCAGAAAACTTTATTGATCCTAGAGGAAATTGCTTATGTTATGACTGCAAAGAGACACAGAGAACCATATAATATGTGAAGTCTAAATAAATCCAATAAAAACTGCAGAAAATACTCAACATGAAATACACTTTGCTATATACACAAATGCTGGGGTATTAATACCATAGATAAGCAACTTACAGTTAAGTGAATTACTAATAAAACAATTGGTGGTTAGGAGTGTTACTGCACACAAACGAGGGTGGAATGAAATAAATTGGGAAATAAATTAATCTGGCATCTGACGTGACGAGCCATCCAGAATTTAGGGGCCCACTGAATGCCAAAATTGAAAAACTGAGAGCGCAGCAGAGGGATGATGGGGTAATCGGGTCAGAGAAGTTGGAGTCTAAATGGTAACAACCTGTTCCCGCTGCTGCTGAATTCCCAATTGCGACACATTTGGTAAGTGAGAGTTTAAGAGAAGTGGCTTTATTGCAGCCAATCTCACAATGCTTTGCCGCTAACGTGGAGAGAACCGATTTGTAAAGGATTTATTAACCATGAATTCATATTAAATAAGTCATTCCAATACAAACTGCAGCATGGGCCGGGTATGGGATAATTTGCCTTGTAGAAACATTCAAGAAAATAGCTTTAATATGCAGCTTGAGTAGCCGGGTAAGCTGGAGAATATGGTTCCGTCTTGCAATCACTGCCTCATTACAGATCAGTAGTATGTAGCGGAAGAGTAGGAACCATCAGTCACACATGCTACTGTAGGACTTTGATCACAGGCCCATTTGCTATCAGTATGAAGGGAGCCATTCGTTTTACTGACTCTGGAGTCATGAGGGGCACATCTTCAGTGCTGCTCTTCACCAACAAGCCCAGTAATGTCACTTGATTCAATGCTAATTATACGAACGAGCCATTGGGAGACTCTATTACAGGATGTTACTGTGTGATACTGTATATTGACTGGGCTTTGGGTGAGAAATGATAACGCTTTGTTCAAAAATGAAGATTATACAAAATAAAACCATTGGGAGTGTTCTAGCAATTCACATTTGTCTGTGTCTTAAAGCGAGTGTAGCCATACTGGTACAAATGTATGTAGCAAGAGCATTGTACAAACATCTCAGTGGGGATCCATTAAAGTACTTTTCAAGAATTAGGCCCCTTACCAGCCCATAATAGGCCCCACGAACAATCCATGACTGCTAGGGTCACCAGATTATCAGATTTACATCATGTCCACATGCGATCAAATGCCCAGGTGAAAAAAGGAACCATAGGAACATCAACCAGTAAAAAAATGAGACCTATCTAGAGAATAGCTAATCTCGCATGCTAGGTGAATCAGGACCTACCGGTTCATCATGAGGTGCATTATTCAACCATTACTGGTGAAATAAATAGATGTTAGATGTTCTAGGCTCTAATAGTGCTTAATAATTATTTATTCACCCAAGCATACTAATGAGGTCTTAGAATAAAGTGTTACCTAAGAGTCCCTTTGATCCCTGTTAAGGACAATCACTACCCCCGCATCTGCATGCCAAATAGAGAGGAAAAGAATGGAGACCCTTTTTGCCTCATTAAGATCTGCAGAGGCTGAACTGTTTCAGTAAGCTGATGATATAGTGCTGCACGCTAGGATTTACAACGCTGGTATGGACTGGCTACCTATTCATTATGTCTGTTCTCCTGCACATGTTGTCTCCGTACAGTATACAGCCTGTGAGTGTATAGACTAATGCTAAAGCAATCATGTGGCATTATGAATGAAGTCTGCAATAATTTATATATATTTATGAATTATACTGATCCATGGCTCACAATCCAAGGACAGGACCAAACTGAACCCTAAAATGGTTGAACCGTTACACTCTTCTGACTTATCTCAATGTATGACTTGGCCCATTCTAGTAGTACTTGCACAGGTATATCTAAAGGCCTATTAGTGATGAATCTTTCAATCAAAGATTACTGCCAAGTCATTTACAGTCCCACTAGCTCCATGGTTTTTTTAGTGGTTCACATTAGAAAGTGCTTGGGTGCTTGAAGTCATTTTCTTCATAAGTAGGTAATTCATCCAAAAAACTCCCTTTGATCCCAACCCTTCAAGGAACTGAATTTTGAATGGCCATTCAGATCCCTGCACCCCTCCCAGGAAGCCTAAAAGAAAAAGACATCCTTTTGCCGTTCAAACACAATGAGGCAGAGAACTCAGCGAGCCTAAAACCTCTTCTGAAACCATTCAAACCCCTCAGAACCAATGCTCCACATTTGCGTGACAGTGTGGTGAGTCAGCCTGAAGTTAAACTGCCCACACTGCATGACTGACTGAATATCTTCTGTTTGCCATTAGGAGGGGAAAAAATGCTGCTGGATAACCTCAGTGAAGGAAAACACAAAACAGAAGCTTAATTGCTTAGACCTGGTTCAAGGGCTGAGGTGGAGCTCCACTGGGAGATTTCTTTAGCTGGGCTAAAGCTAACTTTTAAAAGCCGCCTCACCACAGATGCGTCGCACCACCCACTCCGCTGATGCTCCTCTGCCTCTCAATGCGCTGAGGTTGAGTCATACAGCTGTCTATTATTCATGGCTGCAGATACCTGCTTTAAATTTAAAAACAGGACTGAAAGTCCTAAAAGGTTTGCCATCGTGTCCTGAGGAAGGAGAGGGGGGGAAAAAAGCTATTTTGATGTACAGCACAGGCTAATCTGCCCTGATGGTTTATTAAGAGCAGTTATCCTATTTTAAGGTGCATCTCTGGGACAAACAGTGCTCTCTCGGTTACTCTCCTTCTCCATCCCTTTTCCTCCCTCATCCCTGCCCATCATCTCCCTTACTGCTGAAGCCTAAATAAATATCAGCAGAAGAGACAAATCATCACAGCTTCCAAAAGGCCTGAGTAATTGTATTTGGAAGTTTCAATAAAATCATCCAAATTATACAAATGATGGGACTCTGTAATAATAACATAAAGCTCATAATAGCAGTCTTGAAAGGTTGCAGGGTTAAGATTCCTCACAGATGAGCTGCAACAGGAAGATTTTCCCGAACACAGGAGGGCTCTGCTCACTAAATCCATGTTATTTCGCTGTCGACAAGTGTATTAAATACTTTACTAAGGCTTAAGACCAGGATGAGAGAGGATGATGCTTCTTCCGCCCCAGTGCAGTACAATAATATCCAACAGCAACTGATACTGATACTTATATATCTGTGATGATATTGATATTTGTCGATATCAATACTACTCTCCATAATTTGGCATGAAAAATAAAGACGTAACATAAAAATATGTGAAAAGATTCAACAGTTATTTTATTACAGTTATTTTATTCTGACATTTTTGGAGAAATAAGGAGCTAAACCTGTATATTTAATGAGGGAGGACCAACTCCAACAAATGTTTTGCTCAACAAACATGTGTTGGTGATGTTCAGAGTGCCGTTCCCATCCCTCCACTGATCCAGTCCAGCATCAACCATTTGAAAATGCAGCTGTGTTAGAATGCATTAGCGCTGCAGAAACACAGATAGCAGTACCATTTGTTTCAGGGGATTATCCATAATTCGGTATTAAACCATTACCTATTTAGAATTAGTTCTCGATACCTATCCCTAGTTCTGAAAGCGCTTTCTTCAAGGTTGATTCTGTAAATTGTTTACTGATTAGGTCGAGTCAGGACACAGTCCTGGTTACCTCAAGTCAATATCATGCATGATGTTGCTTGCTTTAGCATAATAGCCACAGTCTTTATACCGCAGCACAAGAACAAGTGCCCCCACGACAAATGAAGTCACACATGACGCACAGACATTTGTCCTTTGTGCTGTGGAGCATTTCAAAATGGGCATGTCCGTATTGCAAATCACTATTCAAATAAACCTTCCTCAACTGCCTGGCTTTGATGGAACCGGTTTTCAGTGATTGCAAAACAAGTGCAAAAAATGACTTCTGGAGACTGGGCATCACGATTTAAGATATAATCCCAGCCGGAGAGGCTTAAAAAGGTGGAGGGTGGCATGGTGGGGGTAGGGGAACCCTAGGGGGGACAAGGAATGAAAACACTTGATACATGAAAGATCTGCTACCTTCAAAGGCTCAGCAAATGAAGGATCACCTGGGTTCCTGTTGCTGCAGCTGGTCTCACCCAGCAGGCAAGGGCCCCCTCTCTGCTACTTCCTCCACATTAAACCTACAGATCAGTTCACCCTCTCATCAGCTACTGACCCCAGCCCCTCAGATCTCAGACTGAGCTGCCGAATTACTGTTCGATGCAAAACTTTTTGACTTCCCATCTTCAAAGACATTGATTTCAAGAACAAAGCTCTCTGAGATTGACAGTGGCGAGCCTCACGAGCGACAGTGGTGTGAGAGGGCAGTAATGAACGGAAAGCTGTCACCATGCGCTCAACCTGGCAGAAGGCCAAGCACCTCGCAGCAGCTCGAAGCTGTCATCTGCCGAGCTGCCATGCCCTGGCACCTGGGCCTGCCATCTTGAGCTGTTCTGATGAGCTGGAAGAGGAGGGCAGATGGCAGCGGGAACTGGCAGGATGCTGGGGCGCTTTGGAGAGGAACGTAACGCGCCCGTTGCAAAACTCAAACAGGAGGCCTACCTTGACCCAAGAGATCTCGCTCTTGATTCTCTCGTCCTCCTAGGATGTAACAAAAGTGCCAAAACACGAGTCGAGAGGAGCTAATGTTGTAACCAACCTCTCCTATAAGAGCAATGATCCGTGTAATGGCAAACTGGAAAAGATTTCCCTCCTCTGAGCAAAGCACGCTCCTCGAAGATGTAAATCATCTTTCCTTTTGGCGCCGGACGAAAATTTCACACCCTATTAAGTGCTGTGTTATTTTATGTTCAAACCGAGCTCTGGATTACGGTTCTTGGCTCATGAGAAGGTCTCTCTTGGGAAGAGGATGCAGGAAGCTGCCAGTGTAAGTGCAGCATGTGCTTGTGATATCACACAGGGTAAAGATCTGCCTCCTCTGAGTCTCTGGCATCAGCTCTACCACGCTGACTGAAATGGCAAACAAAGACCTTATCAGAGCCTCCATAGGCTTAGCAGACCAGTGTGCATGTCACACTTAGGGTGTCTCCTCATATTACCCAACACAAAGTCTTCTCAAACTTCCAGTGCTTTAATTAGATTATTAGCAGAAATGACTTCATTGTAGGGCACACAGAATGGGCATAAGAGTTGATGTTGAGCATGCCACTGTAAAAAAAGAGCAACCCTTTTTATGGTTTTTAGTTAAATTTTTTTTACAATCAATCAAATGTTAAACAAGTTACTTAGATCCTATGAATTTAAAACTGAGCAGCACCAAATCCCACAGTCCTCTCCTACATTTAGATCCAGAGCAATTTCAGCTTTGGTCTGAAAATGCTTGATTGTGCCTTTAATGTGGAAAGTGTTTTCCGTGCAAGGGACCAAAAAAGTAGCTCTTACAGATGAAGTCAACAAGCAGAAGAAAAGGCTGTTTTCTTGGAGAGGGAATAAATTGTGGAGCTCCAGTGGAAATGAAATCTTCAAAAGAACACAGCGAGAGGGAGTGATTACAAAGAACAATCTGCAGCGAGACTCTGACCACATAAACAACTTAAACCAACAACTTTCTTAAAACCCCACAACACAATGGAGTACATAAAGGAACATGTTCCCTGGATGGTACTAGTGTGGTCTCGGATTTAAATCCCCTGATTTGCAAGAGCTCTCCACAGCCGGGTGTCCTTGAAGAAGCAAATGGGCACGTTTTAACTGAGAGAACTTATTGTATTATTTTGTGCATGACTGACAATGATACGTGCCTTCCTGTTGGTGTAGTGTGGGCTTCTATACACTAGAGAAGGCATGACAGGTTTCATCCCAGACTGGGGACAGATGTACTATGCTGGAGAACTGGTTCCTACCAAATTAGGTCAAAAAATGGATCGACAAAAGCTGTGTTCATACTACTCTGCAGTACATTTGGGCTGACTTTCATACTGACAAAGTTCTCAAAGCCAGGATTGAAACAGAGGTGTGTCTCACTGACAAGAAGAAGGAGACGAGCAGGAGATACCACCCAACCTATGTCGCAAAACCAACTATCAGCCATCGTCCGACAAGCAGGATGGAACAAGGCTGGCCCCAGCGGTGATCGGACAAGGTGCGAATGGAAGACATCTCCGCTTGTGGCTCCCCGGGGTCCAAGCAGATCGGGGTGAACCTGTCTTCCACAAATAGGCTGGGAATGGTTTCGGATGGGGGTTGGGCCGCGGCTCCCTCACCAGCGCTCCCTCTGAGCTGTGTACACGGTGTGTCAGGTGTGTCTGCCTGTCAAAAAGTGGAGAAAAGAAGCCAAGACGGAGCGGCCCGCCCTCGTCTCATCTAGACCATCAAACGGCGCATTGTTATTTCACCCAACACCGCCACTGGCGGGAAGAGATCTGCAGGGATTGACTCGTCTGTCAAATAATCGTCTGGCTCACTCGCAGGCATCGCTGTTCGTTTGGCAGCGATTCATACTGAAAGGAAGAGGAAAAAAAAATGTATCGGCTTGGTATGTCAGGGAGGGAGAGGCAAATCTCGCAGGAGACTCCCTCTTGCGGCTGACGTCTTAGTGTTTATTAGTGGTGGGGAATAAGGCTGTCCCCAGAACCTCCTGAAAGGTTCAGCGAGAGGGTGTAACACTTGTAAGAGTCACTATTGATCCGAGCACGGTGTCGCGCTGGTAGACACAGCCTCCTGTGGGAGAGCGGTCACTGTATCCTGCTCCGATGAGCAGCTGCAGCTATTAGCCCATCACCCTGCAGTGGCTAAACACAGACTGCATGTCACAACACATTGGGATCTTTGGAGAGGACCCAGAACACCCTTGCTCTCTTCCTCTTTGACTGTGTGCCCGAGCTACAGTACCAGTCTGAATGGATGGTGGACAGCAGTTAGGGATGGGTATCTTTAGGACTGTACTGATATCGATATCGATACATATACTGCTTATCAATACCAATAATTATCGATAGTCATTGATATTACTCTGGATTATATATTGTATTTTTGGTGCAAAAAAATAAAGATGTCACATCAAATGATGTGAAAAAATTCAACAGTTATTTCATTTTGTTATTTTTTGAGAAATGAGCTAAACTGTGTCCTGAGTTTCCTGAATACATAATGAGGGAGGAGCAATTGCTACAAATGTTCTGATCAACAAATCTGTGTTGGTGATGAACAGAGCGCTGCTTCCATTCCTCTAGTGATCCAAACCAGCACTGACCGAAAATGCAGCTGCATTAGAATGCATTAACGCTGCAGAAACACCAATAGCAGCACCGTTTGACCAGGAGATTATCCATACTCAGTACTTATTTTCACGTACTCGTTCCCAGAATTTCAAAGCAATCATTAGTACGGAAAAAAACGGCTGATTAAATGCCCTCCCTGTGGATCTGTGGATCACATCTAAATTGGATACACTGACAACACAAAAGTTGTTTTTCCTTCCGTTCTAATCTTATTGAGCAGCGTACATATCCTCCCAGGTGGAGTCTGGACTCCATCAAAAACACTTATGTCCAGAAAAAAAAGTTTTTTCGACCTGCCAGAGCTAAAGTATCTCTCTGTGAGAGGAGAACACCGCAAAGAAATAAGAGAGAGCTCCAGAGGAAACCAGGCTTCACTGAACCAAGCTGAAGAAAGCTCTTAGGTAAGATATTAGGTAAGATTAGGCTGCAAACCTCTTCAACAACAGTGCTGCAGTGTCTGGCACATGTGGTTCCATTGATACAAAGAGCTCTGAAGAAAACGGAGGCTTTATAATATATCCGCAATATCTCCTACTTTACAAAATTAATAATGTGACTACTTACACACACACACAAAGCAAACACTGCTGTTTGGATTAATGAAAAACAAAATGACAGCAGTTTGCACTGGTATTATTAGTATTCTGATTGCAATTTTATCATTTCAGGGCTTTAAAAATGACACAATGGGTGCATTTGTGAGTTTGATTATTCTTTGATCCCTGCTCTAAAATTAGCCCATTTTCTTTGACACATTAACACACAAATGTCTCAATAAACGATGCAAAACAGACATTTGCCAAATTCTGTAAATGTAATGTAAATGCACAAACCTCAAACTATCATCAGGAATCCAAATACCTGGATTTAACCGAAAGGCTGTAGTGAGGCTGAGGCAGATATTCCTCATTAAGAAAATGGTTCACTGAAAAATCACATCTACAAAATTCTAAACTAAGATGGATCAAGATTCAGCCTCAGATGCAGTCGATCAGCCAAGACATGTCTGAAGCCCAAATTACACTTTCTTTAGTTTAGCAGTGGAGTTATTGACACTAGAAGTCAATATTCACCTAAATCTTGTCCATAAATAGACTCATGATGACTTACTTTACCACATAGCCGAACTTGGTGGGCAGCCTTTTTTTTATACAACCCCACCCCAGGAGCAGGAGTGCTAAAGTAGAATCGTTTTTTGTGACCATCATAAATACAGTCCTCTTCATACCTGGTGTTGTCTGGCGGTCTGTAGTGGTGAAGTTTTGTTCGGTTTTATAGCTCACAGTATGTCAAACTATGTCCTAAACCACATCCACAAGTCTGCACCACCCAAACAAAGAGCTGGATGTGGTTTGGGCAGGTTGAGAGAATTTCTGGGAATGTATTTATAGGAAAGATTTCGGTGACTTCTAGTGTTTGTCTAAAACTTAAGAGGCAAGATTTAGTCTTGACTGATTGACTGTATCTGGCTTAATTAGAAAATTGTGCTTTAGATTTTTCACCAAACCGCATGCTACAGTATCTGCAACTTTAAACAATAATACAGGCATAACTTCCAGTGTCTAAATGTTTGATACTCCTTGATCCCTGCATCATTTGTCCCTGCAGTTGTGGAATCTGTAATAAACTCACAGCCATAGCTGCTGGAACAATTTTCATACAGGGGGTGCTGAAAGATTTTGGTGACTGGCTGATGGGGGTGTGTGGGGTGGACAAAGACACAATAATTTTGTCAAAGGGAGGTGTCGGAGACATAATGCTTTTGCTATCTGGGTGGGGGGATTATAGATATAATAATTTTTTCAATGGAGGAGTGGAGAAGTAATAATTGTGAGGTCTAGCTCTGGACACTGACGCTTCCAGAGAATCCTCTCCGGACAACCACCCCAGAGTTTCACACAGAAGATCAGGATCACCTGAGAACTAGGCCTAGGAGTATATATAGATCTAAGAGACATTCTCTCAGTGCGAAGTATACTAAGCCCTGCCTAGTTACCAAGTGTTTTCCTGTTTTCTTGTATGTATTGCCTTCTCGTGTTTCTCTGACCTTTTTCTGGATTTTTGGATTGCTCTTTTGCCTTGTGGACTGGTTTTTGACTGCTTCGGAAAGAATTTACTGGTTTTGGACTTTTTCTACGTTTTTTTGGACTTTGCCTCTTGCCTTTGTGTCTTTGAATAAACCTACTCTGAGTTTTCTGCATTTGGGTCCATATCTGAGTATCGTTACAATAATTTTGTCAGATACTACAGCCAGGCTGGGGTTGCTGCAATGAAACAGCACCCTGCCCTTAGCAGTTAAGCTCACCACTTTATAGTAAACTGGCACATTAGCCTAGCAGCCCAGGATACCCCATTTTGAAACACCTTGACAATAACACATTTTCAGAAATGATGCTCATTTAATGTACAAGGATAATATGATGTTTAACAGCAATGCCTCTTTAAAGGCACATTGAATACTGCATGGTTTTCATTGATATATTTAACCCTTAGTACACGAGCAGCATGGATCCATGCAACAAATGGTAAATCGTCGTCATATGACAAAACAACTCCTTATATGGTGTTCCTATGTCATGTAGAGCCAAAGTTATTGTAATTTAAAAAACATGTAATAATAAAAACTGCTACTGATGTTTTAAAAATAGGGTCACATGCAAATGCCCGTAAAGAACAAAAAATTCTTTTATTTTAGGTCTTAGAAACGAACTGAAAAAACACAAGATCTGGGAGAACTTTCAAGATAGTCTCCGCCACAAGTGGGTGGGTAAACCCGCAGACGGAGGGGGGTCCGGAGAGTGACTGAGCGGCAGCATGCCGAGCAAAAGAGCAGCAAACGGCGAGCAAGCAGGAGAACAAACACCGGTTTTAGACTGTTTTACACCATTTATGTGTTAAAATCAGACTTTACTACTACTTTTTTAGTTCTATGGGTTAAAGTTTTCATGGTTATACTTGTTGACAGCCCAGTTTTGATTTTTGAGTCCTAACTTGCATTTTGACCCCTTATGTACATCCACATTCCAAACCTGGACAGTGTACACACTCACATTGGACAAAAAGATTGCCCTCAAACACACCCGTAGGAGACAAAGGTGATATTAGAGACTAATGTGAACGGCTCAGGACTTGTTATGGCGGGTGTCAATTTTTTCGTTGCAGATACCAACGTACTTGAAATGTTTATGTAAAATCTGTGAAAGTGCTCCAAAATGTTTGCCGCCGGGGACACTCTAATGCCAAAGCAGGCCGGCTCAATCAGGTGAGGGTAACCACGTAATTTGCCCTGACTGAATGAGGTAGCAGTGAAAAGAGTTTTGCTAAAGTGACATTTCAGAATAAAGCATTACGTAGGCCAGGACAGGCTTAATGAGGAACAGGATTTCAGCCCTCCCAGCAGGACCTGACCTTTCCTCTTCCCTTATGACAATGGGTCCTTCAGATTTACAGTGCCTTAATGTGAGGGGGGAAGGAGACACTGTGTCTAACCACTCCGACTGAACCTCCTCACCGAGGCACAGCTGAGGCTTAGCAAAGAGCCGAGGGATCAAAAACAGGAGGAACCGAAGGATCAGAAATGGCCACGACGGAGGACCAGACATCAAGTTGTTTGTGAACCATGGAATTCAAGGACAACAGACATGCAGAGCTCGTCAACTGATGGACACAAGGCTGAAAAACTGTGCAGCAGAAAAAAATAACTGATTGATCCACTAATCCATGAAAGCTGCGATGGTTTAAAACTGCTGATGGTTGGATTGATTGGAGGTCTGATGAACTGGCTGTGGCAGTTTGAAGATACAGTCATTACAGTTTAAAGCTAAAGTAAATGAACTGACATCAACCATTATCATGCCCTACTCAATTTATATCTGAATGCAATAAAAACGGAGATCAGTTATTTCCATTCATAAAACGGATGGTTCTGATAATAAAATCTGGTTGGCTGAACCACGTTGTAAGATATTTGACATAAGGGATGGGTATCGTTAGGATTTTACTGATACCAATATCAGTACTGCTGCAGCTTATTAATAATTATTGATACTCTAACTGATGCTACTTTCCTCTATTTGATGCAAAAAGTAAAGATGTCAAAATGTCACAGATGTAAAGGTGTGAAAAGATTCAAAATGTACTTTATTGTTTTTGAGAAATAAGGAGCTAAACTGTGTCCTGAGTTTCCTGTTTAAATAAAGAGGGAGGAGCGATCGCTACAACTGTTCTGCTCATCAAATTTGTGTTGGTGATGAGCAGAGCGCCGCTCCCGTCCAACTGATCCAATCCAGCATCGACTGTTTGAAAACACAGCTGTTAGAATGCATTAACGCTGCAGAAACACTGATAGCAGCACCGCTTGTCCAGGATATTCTCCATATTTTGGTAATGACCAGTCAGGAACAGAATATTTATTCTGTATTAATGAACCAAGTCCCTGAAAACTACTGGGCTGCTAATGGAATAATATTTGACTGTTATGCTGCTCACATGAACCACCAAGTGAACGTCTTATTCTTTTAACTGAGGGCTGACAATTTATTTTCTTAGCTAAAACTAGTCTAGTTAGCAAGCCAACAGCCTGAAACATGGCTATTTACAGCCGAACTTAGACTTCGAGTGTCCTCTATATGACTCCCTGTTACACTGTAGCATAAAAAGTAAAGAATAAATCATTAAACGTTCATGTTTTAGTTACATCTGCCTCCAACAGCAGTAAAAAGTCTCGAATGGCCTCTTAACCCCTATATGGTACGCTATGTACGTCATTAATCTGCAGGCATATTATTCAGTAACTAATATAAATTATTCAGAAATTACTTTGAAACTAATTATGAAAATTATGTCGTTACCAGAGAGAGAGAGAGAGAGAGAGAGAAATGGAACACAGGAACTGCCAACAGTGCTTTGGAGTTAAAGAGGTTAAAGTTGCTCTGATTTTCATAATATTAACATTAATGTACTTTCATGTAACTAAGCTCTTCGCGCAGCTCAAAGGAAAACATCTAATGATCCTTACTATCTTGCAAAAAGACATTTGGTCTTTGAATGTGGCGCTCATCAACTCTGGCTCTGAGACTAGTTGTCCACATTCATTGTGAGGCTCCAGTCCCTGGCATTTCAATCCTTTTAAAGCCACGCTCTCAAATAAGACATAAGCAATCATCGGCTCTGTCGGTGAGGCTCCCATCCACGTCCTTAATGACTCCACAATTAGCATGTCCATCTGCTCCATTTGTGACTCAAGTGAAGGCAGCCTCTTAATGACTTTTATCCCATTCATTAAATGCTGATGAGCTACTCCAGCTCAGCCTGTCTGTTTGCCCGTAATGGAGACTGTTACCGCCCACTTGGAGTGCTCATGCATAGGCGAGCCAATAAGAAGCCACTAAGTCAAATGGTAACACTTTATATAAATGCCATATCTGTATGAAATCAGAATCAGAAAACTTTATTTAGAAAATTGCTTATGTTATGACTGCACAGAAACACAGAGACGAGAACAATATAAACCATAATGCCTAAATAAAACTCTGCAGAAAATATGATATGATATACACTATGCTCTATACACAAATACTGGGGTATAAATGCTATAGATAAGTAACTTACAGTTCAGTGAATTACTAGTAATACAAATAGTGGTTAGGAGTATGTTGTTGCACATAATAGAGATCAGTAGTAGATTTGTAATACTGACATAAGTAGTGATATTTCACATGGCAAGACAACTGAACATAATAATAGCAAGATATTGCACATAATGAAACGATTTAGCAACCAATAAGAAGACAGCACATGATATTGGACATAGTAAGACTAATACACATAACTGTGAAACTATAAACATAGAAAATATTAATAAGAATGATTTATCACGGATATAAATACTACTAAAAATGCATTACATTTAATAGTTGTGTTTATTACGTTTATGAATTGTTAGCACAGTTCTTTATGAGTAGTGTTCATGACATGGCCACAAATAATAAAAGTGCATTATATTTAATAGCCATGTTCATTACGGATTATAAATTTTTAGAATAGTGTATTACTGTTACTGAAATTTAAATGTGTAGTATATTTCATAGCCATGTTTATTATATATTGTTAACATTACAAGTAGTGTTCATAACACATTATGGTGTCTGTGCTAAAGAAACTCAGTCCCAGTTGGAACAGTGTGTTACAACAAATAAACCTGCTTAGTCATGCTGAGTCATGTTATGGTTTCTTTTAATAACGACAAGTAAAGTGACAGAACTGGTATAAGCAATAAATGAAAAAAGGACCTGTATTTTTAGGAACAAGAATGAAACTGAAAACATAATCATCAATTATGATGTTATGAATGCGTTTATAGATACACAGTCTAACAAGACACCCTTTAGATTATTTGAATTAATGACCATCCTTGCATTAAGAATGTTGGATTATCAGTCAAGTAAAACCTTTAGCATTTAAAAGGTAAACAAATACAGCTTAATAATAATAATACTCACATGTAACGGAGATGGGGATTTTGTGCAAATGCACGAGCTTGAATTGTTCGTAGATTGCAGTTTGTGATGGTCCTATGAAAAAAAACAAAGCTGGCATTAGAAATAAAAATACACTTTGTATTCACAGACAACTCTTCATTCGGATGGTCCACTGTAGATGCTTTGTAGATGCTCAGCTCAACTTGTGTTCAACTAAAGGTCCGTTAAAATCTGAACCTTATGAAGAAAATAAACGATTTTTTTAAATCTAACCCTAAACCCAAAACTTAAATTTAATCATAATTCTATACCTAAACCTAATACTGTTGATAATCCACTAAGTTTCTCAAGACTTTTTTGTAAAGTATCTGTAGGTAATCTATAGGGGACCACCAAAATAAAGTGTGACCAATGTTGTTGATTAGGTTCTACAATAATGAAGCGCAGCTTCAAAATTACATCGACAAAACTATTGCCAAAAGAATGTAAATAAAAGGCAACGTTGGTGTAATACAATAATAATGATTGTTTGATTCTGATTCTGATTAATAATATAATATATAATATATATGTAAACACCATCTGACTAAAAGCACCGCTTATTTCAGGGGGAAAAAAGTTACAGTTCACTCTCAGTCACGTCCCAACCTGCGTATACTGGTTTCAAAAATAAAAAGTGATTAGACAGATATGTTGCGATGCACAAACTGCCGTCCATGCACATCTGTCCATCAAGTCATTTCACCCCAACAGCTCTATTGCTGAGTGCAGAGGGGCACTGTAAGTTAAAAATTCCAACAGGAGAATGCTACCAGTTCATTAAGACCCGCCAAGATGATTTTCAGATGATCATTAGAATAATGCCATCATCGAAGCCACAATTTCACCTTGATGAGCTCAAGCAGCAGCTGGAATGAACCGTGTCTCCTGAAAAGGCATAAACTGGAAGTGCGTTCATTACAGAAAGGTGTCGCAAAAATTGACTATATTCATCAAGTGATCTCTAATTATAGAATTAGCTTATTATTACGATGGCTTCAATGGCATTTCATAATCTGTCAAGAGTTCTTGGTGGAAAAGGACAAAGGAAAAAGCTCATAAAAGCTCCTTTCCTCTGAACAGGCCTTAACCCTTTAATAATGTGGCAGAAAGAAACTTTTTCTGCCCTTCAGTCTACTCTTCTACTTCAATAACATGATTTTTTGGTACTGTTGAATTTATTTTGATGTGTAAAATACAGATCAAAGCTGATTTTGTGTTGGTTTGTATCACAGTCTAACAGGAATATACTTCAATCACATTTTATAGTAGATGAAACAAATCAATAACAAGTGTTTCCATAATGGTCAGAATTCTGTCCTCAAAACCTTTCCCAGGAGATTCCTCAGACTGAACATGCCCTTCCAACCTGGGAGCAAATTACGATGCATTAAAGAGGATAAAGACTAGGGGTGTAACGATATACTCAACAATTTGGTGCATTCAAGGCTGACAGTTCGATACACTCACAATATATTCTGATGGAAAACTATTCAATATTTGAACAATATTTAGAATATAATATAAATGAAGAAAAATGATGACTGTATTCAGTTCTGGCACAATTTACTAAAGAGACTCGAGCTGGAAGGGGGTGGTTGTGGTGTATGAGATGAATGTTCTGGACTGGGCTGTTGATGGGTGTTGGTTTAACACTATAAACAATGCAGCTGCATCAAATATCATGGTTAATAGAATGGTTATTCTCTACATTGCATATTGTCATATTACTGAGTTTTCATATCAATATTTTGGTGCTTTGTTTCACCCTTAATAAAGAGAAGTACTCTGAAGGGTTTTCAAAACATCAGGTTGGACAGAGACCCCAAGCCTGACTCTTAATATGTTATCATTTGTGGAGATATTGTCTGTAACAGCAAACTGATCTACTTAACCCTTAGCATGCAAGTGGCGCGGATTCGTGCTGGAAATGCAACAAATGATAAATCCTCATTATTTGGCAAAACAGTTTCTTATATAGAGGCTCCCTTGGTTTGTGTTGATGCTCAAGGTGTCAGACGTAATGCTGAGCTTTGTTTAGTGTTCCTTTGTCATGTAGAACCAAAGTTAGTGTAATTTCAAAAAACTTAAAAATAAAAATAACTGCTACTGGAGTTTTAAAAATGGCATCACATGCAAATGCCTATAAAGAACAAAATGCCCAAATTTATTTTTATTGTAGGTCTTAGAAGCAAACAGAAAAAGATCTTTGAACCCAGAAGAACTCTCAGAATTGGGTGGGGAAAACCAGCAGAGGGAGGGGGTCCGGAGAGTGGCTGAGTGGCGGCGCGCCGAGCGAAAGGGCAGGAAACGACGAGCATGTGGGAGAGGAAACACTGGTTTTAACCTGTTTTACACCGTTTTTATTTATTGAAATCAGACTTTTACTAATACACTCTGAGTTCTAAGGGCTACAGGCATTGCATAAAGGTCAATCCAACCAGCCTCTATGTTTCTTCCATCTTGATCCAGCAGCTACTCCTCAAACAAGCTAAACTGCCCTGTAACAAAAGGGGCTAGCTCAAGGATAACTCTCTCCTGCTGTTCGGAAAATATCTGTATTATTTGTGTGTGGGTAAGACTTCCTGACTCGCTGATATCTAATGAGACAGGGATGTGTGAAGCAGAAAGCTCAACAAAAGCAGTTGCTGTCGCTGACCTTCAGCGGACTCAGTGATTGACTAAGATGCCCTGGGGATGCGAGGCAGCCCTCGATGTGGGAAGCACCGGGAGAGCCCACCAGTGGCATAGGGGGGATAGCATGATGTTAATGAGAAAAATGCTAATCGGAGCAGGACATACTGCACTAGGTCTCCCTGATGAGGGATCAAGAGGAGTAGTGTCTTTAGGGTATGGAGGAGAAGAAGAAAGAAAAGAGGAGGAAATGAGGGTCTGAGAGAAGCTCAGGGAAGTGTGCTGCAGGAGAAGGCAGGGCTCTGCAGGAGGTCTGCAGAAGAGGGGGGCATTCAGGGCTTCATATGCAAGACCCTTAACCCCAAGTTGCTCCAGGGAGACTGTCCCCTGTAGTTATGGAATGGAAGTCGCTTTGGATAAAAGCGTCTGCTAAATGCTGTAAATGTAAAGGTAAATGTAAATATGTGAAGGACTCAATGTTTTGTGTGTTTGAGTGCTTATCTTCTGTAAGCTATTGTTTATTTTATACCACTGATACGCAGTGCTCTGGATCCAGCTGTTGTTTTTATACTCACAGTCGCTGCAGTCCAGTGTACAGCTCCATGTCAACATCCTTTAGAATCTGCAGTCCTGTCCAGTTCTCTATGTGTCTGCAAGAGAAACATGAAAAAAGAATGAAACTGACTCCATCGCCACCAATTTATTCAGCTAGAGGATGGGTATTTTTGTGCAAGCTCTATCAGAGCTCACTGCAGTTATTCAATACAAGATGCTGGGGGTTTTGAATAATGCACAAAAAAAATTATCAGCAAGCACCTGCAAAATATTTACAGAAGAGTAAGCAACAGCTCTGAGCAGCTGCAATCCTTTCTGGGTGAAACAGATGACCCGAGGGTCTGATTGCTTGCAAACCTCACTGAGAAGAAATCGGAGCACACAAAATCTCTTTTTAGAGAAACCCTTAGAAAGTATGGTCATACCCAAATATAAGCAGCGAAAACAAAGCAATTACCAGATGCACAGAGTTGCAGTCCAGTGAAATGTAAGATGTTTTTTTTTTTACTGTACAAATAGGCAGTGTGCTGGTATTGTAGTAAGTTACATCACATTACAATTTGCTGAGCATTGGTGGGCATTACTTGTACTCCTAGAACACTGAACTGCATGTCACATATGAGTACTGTTAGGATACAGATACCGATAATGATACTGATACTGATACTGCTTATCAGTACTGCTGCTTACTGATACTCTTACTGATGCTCCTTTCCATAATTTGGTGCAAAAAGAAAGACGTCATATAAAAGGCCCTTAGACTACTTACAGACAGCCTATAATCAACAACATATTTCATAGTTTTTTTTAAATATGGTACCATGTCATGCTGAGGTATTTTGTCTGATCTTACTAAATATAATGCATATTGTGTATCCGAAAAAACAGGTCTCCTGTTTTATTTTTGCTGTACCTGCGCTTTTGCTGTATCCGATTTCTTTTATCGGCCCTTAGTGGAAAGGTCTCAGCACACACTATGTCTGAAAATATTCAAGACCAATTCAGCTCTAGCGATCATCGCCGAACGTGAAACAGCTTGACGTTCTACACTGAGGGTGCCGGCTATCAGCGAAAACAAACCTGGGCAGTGGCAAAAGCTGTTCCCACAGAGAAATCAGACATGCTGCTGACAGACAAGCCCCACACGCCAAAGAAAATAAAAACACACAGTCTCACACACACATGTGACGGTGCTTCTACTCTCCCTGGCAACCCCACGAGCCCCTGCAAGCAGAGTCCAGTGCAGTAGATTCTCTAGATTTAATGTTTCTGTTTACAGCCGGGAGAGGGTGACACTTTACAAATGAGCTGCGCTGCGGTTAATGTAATACAGAGGAGGCCGCAGCGCTTTACTGGCCCTTGGTTTCAGACAGCATCCTTAGGCCTGTAATTTTCCTCAAAAGCCTCGACTGTGGGCTCTCTCCAACATGAGCTCAGCATTACACTAAGCTGCCTGCCTTAAACCCAATTGCAGTCGATTGCCAGGTCCTTTATAACCACACACCTGTGGTATATGTGGTTCATTTGAGATGCTGGAGGGACCTTTTTGAAAGCCTTTTGCATTGCAATGCAGGGATAATGTGATAAATAAATGGTCATTCCCAAAAATAAGTTTAGCATGCAACCCTTTTTAAAGATGCATAACCTCAATGAGACCTGCATTAGGCATAAGAAACATCTTTTGTTGTTGTTGTCATTGTTTTTCATCCCTGATTATGGTTCATATAAAGCAAAAGGAGAAAAAAGAGCGCAGATCTGAGACATCCCAGCCCAGGATGTCTGAAACGGGACCACTAAATCAGCCCAATCAGATTTAAAGCACCATCTCTTCCTCCATCTCAGCTTGTGGTGAAGAGCCTCTCCTATCGCATGCTAAGCTTATGGCTGCTTTTTCCTCAGTAATCTCCACTTGAGTCCTTCTGGTGTTTCCAATATCCGTGCCGCACGCATGATTAACGACTTTTTTTTTTTATATATATATAGAAAATAATCTACGGATCAGGTCCACCTGGCTTGATGGGAGACCATTTAATAAAAACACACCGTCTCAGGAGCGCTCTCCAGGCATTGATCTATGTTCTTTTATTTCCAGAGCCTGGCATTGTGCAGTGCTTTTCTCTTTTTTCTTTCTTCCGCAGAGAAGGAAATGGCCGGATGCTTTGAGGACAGGGAGAATTCTGTTTGGAAACGTCAGAGTCACTCAGCTGACGGGTACTGTGAAGCACTGGAAGTCTTTCCTTTTAGTTCCGCTACTGTGATAAGAGCGGAGGCTTTGAAGTGTATGGTGATGACGTGGGTCAATACACAATGGACACAACTCGAAGAAAGTTCTGCAAAAGACAGGATTCGGCACCTGTTCCAGATACCGCAATTTACAATTTTGAAAGGTTTTTAACACATTTTCCACCACTTCTTCAGAGTTAGTTAAGGTCAGTTCCCATAAGGTAGCCTTCTCCTTGAGCTTAAACCTAAATGTGGCCATAGAGCCCAGTTCTACACGACTACACAAAACAGAAAAAACAGAACAGACCAATATGTCAACCTATGGGGTGTATGAATAAACACATAGCTGCTTCTTTGAGTTTGGCAAAAGCATAGCTAAATGTAGTTTCCTTCCTCAATCTCTCAAACAATTTCTATTGTTCATCCTAAACACTTGTGCTGTTGGCATAACATGACCTCAGACCATGACCTCAGACTGCAGCTGACAACATAGCGGGATGTGAGGATTGGTGAAATATGCCTAACTTAGCCATTCACCTAACGTTACTGTATTTTACACTGTTTGTAGGTTGCACATCTACTCCTGTCTGTTGTAAACTGGTGTAAAAATTCATTTTTCAGCAGTATACAACCCCTAACTGAAATGATGGAATCACCACACTTAGCAGATGTTCACCCAGCTTTTTTCACTTTGTTGCAAATAAGCAAATTAAAGATATTGACCAGCGGTTGACCAGCTTTGCAGGATTGAGCCTTGTTAAGGATTTTTTATTTTCACCATAAATGTCCAATGGGATTGAGATCCAAAGTGTTTCATGGTCATGTCATTCAGCTGATATACCCTTCTTGAAGAAAAGCTTCAACACTCTCTGCTCTGTGAGATTATCATCCGGAAAAATGACTTCACCACCAGTTTGCTTGCTGGGTGAATGTCCTCTAGGTGTGGTGATTCCATCATGTTTGCCAAGGGTTGTATATCCCCTCTACACTGGTGTTTGAGATTTTGAAATGAACATTTTCACTACTGTTCATCTCAAATGGGAAATAATCCCCCCCTGCTGGGGAGGTGCTGGTTTACTTACCATATACTGACACACATGTATGGGTCACTCAAAAGTGAGTGTCAGTAGCTTACCAAAGGTAATTATGGAATGAGACTATTGTCAAAAGCTGCCCGTTTTCTTAAAGGAGGTGGCCTGCAGAAATCTTGCTCGTCAAGGTGACAGGGAAATGCGCAATCAAACCACAGGACCAGTATGAAAACAGCCTGTGTTTTGTTAGAAACCAAACCGTCTTCTTCTTCTCTTTTCCAACCTGAAAGCTGTTGAAACAGGTGTAGCATATGCATAATTTCCAATGGATTAGTTGATGAAATCACATCTGCCCTCCATCTGTTCATGGATTCACGTTTTGAGCCAGGCTTTACATTTTCTATGCATAAATACAACATATTTCACACTGAGCTGTGAACAAACAAGTCAGAAATGACATTTATGCATTTGGACCCAGTGAGGTATGTAAGAGAACAGGGTACAGCGTTCAAGGACATAACGTCTGGTGCCAGCATAGATCAGATTAATGCATATACAGTTGTATGCAAACGTATGGGTGCCCCTGGTCAAATGACATGTTACGTCAGTGCTCTATAAGCAGAGAATACACTACTGAACATTTAAATGCACAGTTACTGTTAATTTGCTGAAAAACTGTAACTGTGCAAAAGTTATGGGATGTTTTATATTGTATGTTTTATTCTTTTTCAGAGTGTTCAGCTCAGCAAAATAATAGAAATTATGCACTGAAATGCAAAATTTAAGTATATTCTCTATAGCGGATGTACAATTATTTTCACTCAGGAGGCAGAAGAGGGGGGCTCAAACTTACTATACCACAAATCTGTACATTAATATTTTTAAAACTGAATAAAATCTTTGTGCTTTATTATAAAATTATATTGTATTATACATTATATTGATATTATATTGGTAGACAGCTGAGTGGAAAACTGAGCAATTTTTGGAACAATGGGTACTAAGAAAAGAATCACAGTACTTGACGACAAATCAAACCTGCCGTGCCTACCTACCAACCAACCCAATCCCCACCCTATAAATTATGCACTGGCCATTTCTTTGATGAAACGTGTGATTCCTCAGGCATCTGCACTAGTTTCAGTGGTGTCTTGAAAATCAGTTCAGTTTTTGTGCTCTGAGGTGAGGATACCTAACCTAAGCCAACTATTATAGGCCTTGGCTGAGTAGATATATTGTAGTCTAGGCTAGAGGCTTTTAGGCTTAAAAAAGTACTAAAATGCCAATACACAAATATTCAAGTATTCAAATTATATGGGTCAGGGCTACTGCATTTTATTCATTTGACTGTAACCCTCTACAATGTTACATTTCTCCACACTGCTGATCCAGGTACAATTAATCTCAATTACTACATTTTTTAAAATGTTTTTGCATCAGCATACAGAAAAATACCAGCTACTGGGACAGGCCCAGAATTCCCATATGACTGCACCTCGCAAGAAATATTCAAGCTCGGCTTGCTTGAGAAAAAGCCACTGTGTTTGCCTTGCCCTAAAGGTTTGTGGTGAGATCATCACTACAGCCGTATTCTATTATCACGAGTTTTTGAGAAACCAAATCAATTGCTGCTAAGTGCCTCCCAACCCATGATCTGCCAAAAGCAGCCATGCTCTTTGCAAATACGCCAGTGCTGGCTTGTTAGGTCTAACCACAGGGTGGCAGGGAAATGTTGTCTGAATTCCACAAAACTGACGGAATATAAAGGACTCTGTGCTTTGCGCTCTTTCAATATGCGGTTAGGGACGCACAGACACGACCATGAGTTCATCAATATTTCCACTTATCTTCTGATTCTTACATCAATATTTTGGGATTTTCTATTTAATGGGAGAGATAGACTAAAACCTCTGCTATATGAAATGGAACACTATTTAAAAGGGCATGCTGCTCAGAATCAAAATCTGCTCCATTACCAGGACGACTCTACTCATTAATTACACACTTAAGAAGCAGGTTCTTCAGGCTCTGTCAAATTTATTCATGGAATGCACACAGGAGAACATGTCCACATCATCAAGGGTGACACTGATAGAAAAAGATGCTGAAATATACTAAAACACATGATTGGAAGGAGTAAGTGAAATTTAGACTCAAATAACTGTAAAAGTAGAATACAACAATGAACAAAGTGGAGTACAAAACTGTAATTAGATATACTAGAGTTAGTCAGTTACAATGTGGATACTCAGTTAGCTGGAACATATGTTGTAATGAAAACCCACTCATATACTACCCGTATTTGTCAAAGTATCAGGCAAATATGCAAAGAAATCATTTTTTACTGTCACTGTCCAAATCTGTTCCTACTGCATTTTATTCATTGTACTGCATATGTAGTCCTCTACGAGTAAATGTGTAATTTATCCGTGTGTTTGTGTGGTATGGCTAAAACTTTCCTAATTTTTCCAAAGCATGACCAGATTCCACTTATGTTTCTGAATGTGCTTTTTAGGGACGCACCAAAATTGCTGCCACCAAAAATGTTCAAAAACAGTTAAAAAATGATGTTTTAACAGGATTCACACCCATTTAAAAAACAATTCAATAACTTTTCAAGGACTTTCCAGGCCCAGTTTCCTCAAATTCAAAGACCCGACACAGCAGAGTTTCAGACACAGCTCAAGGTTCATGTTATGACACTGTTCACTTAACATTTACTTTCTCACTCGCCGCTGTTTAATCTGCATCGTTCGACCTCAGTCACTCATGCAGAGACAAGACCATCACACTTCTCGAGGCAGAAGGCACATGAAACAAGGACACACAGACGGCAGGAGAGACACATGCAGACAGTGGAATGTAGCTTATTTACTACAAAAACCTCAGTTTCAAATACTGCACAAAATGTATAATTCCAAGCACTTTGAGTGATCCCTGTCTATTTATGTCTATTTTCAAAAACTTTCAAAGCCTTGATTTTTTTGTCTCAATTTCACAAACTTTCAAGGAATCCAAGGACCTATGGGAACCACGGTTTAAGCTGTTTTTAGGTAAAAGGCCTAAAATGGTGTTAAAAATGTTTAAAAAAAAATAACCTTTACAGTTAAAAGTAATCAGAAATAATGATAAAGGCTGTTAGCTCCTTTCATAATGAAAAATAATGTTTGCTCCTTTCATTTTTCTTGTGCTGGTACAGATACACTCAAACAGTTAAAGCAGTGGCAGATAAACAGTGAAAACGTCAGCCATGTGGAACTTCTTCTTTGAGGGACATTAGACAAGCTATTTGTAATCACTGTATCAAGATAAGACACAAAGTCAGGGGACTTCTCCACTATCAGTTAAATATCTCTCAAAAATTACGTGAGCTAAATGGTAAGTCATAAGCATGTCAATGCCCTCTGTAACCACAGTTTATGAAATAACGATAAAATGCCAAATAGAGGCTGACATTTTTTCGGGAATCCCGCGGGACGGGAAACAAAATCACTTTTAATAACTTGATTGGGACGGGACTGGAAAAAATGTAAGCGGGAGTGGGCGGGACCGGGAATCGTAATAACACTATGATAACTTTATACAGAAATATAC
>JBBPCZ010000040.1:298635-314219 GCA_037974445.1 Brycinus macrolepidotus | reverse complement strand
ACCCCCATACACCTGGAACGAAAAAAGATGCATCATGTTGACTCTCTTTTTTGTATTTATTGTCACTGGGATGTGAATTAAACATATACATGACAACGCCTTTATGCTCCTGTACACTTGAAAGACGCCCAGACAAAAACAAAACCCCTGGAGGACAAGCTCCTGTGCGACATGGACGTCCTCCCTCTCTCTCTCTCCTTCCCCCTCTCTGCGCATAAACAATTAAGAGATGATTATTTCATGACGTGACCTTTTTATGAGATGTTTTGCACACTTAATTCAATTCTGACTGTCAAAAAAAAAAGAAAAAAAAGCACAACATGCTCCCCAGTGCCCTGCCTCTGCTCATGCTAGCTTTGCACTGGTGAAAATTATTGCCTAATTCAGGAGCAACACAGCAACAAAATCAATACCCAAGAGTGTTGCTCACACAACATGCAGTCGCTCTTAATTGCACAAAGAACGATGTGCATGTCACACGCCATCAGGGCCAATAATCCACCTTGCTTTTGCTTGCTTTTTTTTCTGCCTGGCAATGCCTGCAGGGCTGCACAATATATTGTTTGTTAATCATTATCGCAATATTGGATTTTGCCTGCAGAAGGCTGCAAGACACAAATAAGCCTCTAACTATCTGCAACATTTTAATTGCATATCACACCAGTTTCCATGGGTGAGGGGGATGATTCTATGCATTCATATTTCCCCGACAAATGCAAATATTTTTGCTTAAGACAATGCCAGCCAGTTTGTGACGACATCACATTCAGGGTTCATCAATTTAAATTGCACAATGATAAATGAAATATGTACCAATATAATTACAGTATGACATTTTGGTCCATATTATACAAGACTAATAGCCTGAAAATATGCTAAACCAACCCTATTCACCCACATGTGTGTTAAACTACAATTAAAGATGCACAGTGAAGACAGACATATGATGATAACTGTGGATAATTATTTTTAAAAAATGGCAGCCACTGTCTAACCATGGGAGACTGCAAGTTCATGCCAGTTATACCACTAATCCCACAGCCATGCATGGCCAGGAGTGCAAGAAAGGATAACTTGCCCCTTTCTGCGTGGGTAGTATGGCCTTCACCCTTGCCAGTCAACTCAAATGTCTGTTACATAAAAGAAATTGGCAGTTAGTGTTCTCCTCCAAGCATGCTGAGGTGTCCAATGTTGTTGCATTAGAAGCAGCTCAAAAAGAGGCGATCGCAGTTCATGTGTCGTTGATAATGTACCTCCTAACCTTCTAGATGTTGATAATATAAAGGCACTTTTAAATAGGTATACAGGAACCACGCTGTACCTAAACCGTACTGTGATGGCACGGAACTTGCAGCTCATTTTGGGTTATCCAGGGTATTTCAGCCTGGTAAACCTTTGCATTTTTCAAAGCGTTAAAAGATAAATTTGTTAGCGTCATAGAAAACTCCCACTGAAATCTTCAGCCCAAACAGACAGGAGTGCTTACACTTCGTCGACTTCCCAGTTGTTAGTTTGTTTTTCTACTGTTGTTGTTTTGCGCAGACAGTAAAAAAAAAAACAATGACCTCTTTCCATGTTGCAATGACAATATTTCAACCAGTCATAAAGTAGTGACACGGTTCACTTTTGGCCTGCCATCGAGTAGCTCGGGTCTAGCTCAGGTACGAGTCTCTTTATTTATAATGGAAAAACATTTGTTTGCGGTACGGCGCGGATCCAGCATAAAAGCACCATGAGAGACCTAGCTTGTGGGACTAAATTGAGAAGAAAACTGCAAAAATCCCACACAAACAGAGGGCTAGATTTGACCAATATTTCAAACCTGTTTTAGCAGTTACTATAATCTGGAAGAGCAGAATATTTAGAGAATACAGAGGGTCTACGCTATGTCTGCACTGATATAGTTTTACTGCATGCATAACCCTCAACAAATAACCATTTTCAATGTAATGCCAGTCCAGGTGGATTTAGTCCCAATTTCTACATTTTGTAATAGCAATTATATCTGCACTGGCTAAAACCACCCCATATCTTTGCATCCCTAGTTATTATGCATGTGCTGCCTGGCTGACAGTTCTGCGACACTCTAAAATCAACTATAAGCCCAGCCAGACAGAAGAAGTATTCAGTTTGACCTTTCTGGCTCTCACTAAACTCCTGACTTTAAAAAGGCATGCTGACAGCTGCATGAGGTTCTAAAAGCTCTCCACCCGCTTTTCACCTGTGTGGCCTGTTGTGTTCACTGATACACTCATCTGAATTCACGCCAATTTGTTTTCGACCAATTACAACAAGTGCTGCATTAACACAGTCATGGGAAGTCAGAAAAACAGTTCTTCCTAGTTGCAGTAACACTGGGTGCAGACTTGGATTAGGGTTCATATAGCCATGTAAAGATAACTTATCAATATTAAATGTATTGGCTGTTCACAGCAAGATCTCCAAGGTTGCACAGCGCTGCACACAAATGAACACTGTAAGAGTGAGTGCAACACTATGGATTTCGTTGTGTACTTTAAATAAATGAGCATTTAGAACTACACGATAAAAGACGCAGAAAATAAATGAGCTACGTGGAGTTAATATTGAAATTTCAGTAAATACAGGAGGAGATGCCATTAAAGCAGTAAAATGTTGAAAGCACAATTGGGTTAAGTTTAATTAAAATGCTCTTCTGCTGGTAATTCAATCTTGTTTGAGGTTTCAGAACAGAGTAGCCCTTTTCCAAGCACTCTGATGAGTTTATAGTCAAGCATACACACATTCATACACACACACACACACACTACAACCTATACGTGCCCCAATGTCTCACAATAGCGCACAACTCATCAACCAGATCACCTTGAGGTGGCACAGAAGCATCCAGACCAGCTTAACAAGAAGCTCTAATTAAAAAGGGCACAGTTGTTAATCAACCTCACCAAGCCGTGGTCCACAGCATCATACATATGGAGGAATCTGATCCAAGGTCAGACCTCTCCAGCCAGTTGTCTCTAGTGAAGTTTTGTTCATTTTTATACCTCACAGTAACTCATACTATGTCCTAAACCACATTCACAAGTCCAAAACCACCTTATTGAAGAGCTGGAGGCAGTTTGAGCAGGTGGAGAAAAGTTTTATTTGCAGAAATGATTTTGGTGACAACTGACTTATAGAATTTGTTAGCAACACTGGCCTTGTAGCTCCAGTTCTAAGCAAAAATTGGTCGCCACACCATGTCCAGACTACCCAACTACTCATCTGGGCTAAAGGGAAAACTGTGTCCATTCAATTTTTTGCTGATGCATTCCTTTAATATTCTCTATAAATCCAAATACAACTTCAAAGAGTCCAGATTACAACCCTGTAATAACTCCCCAGCTTCCTCCCCTGCACTAGTATTTACTGTTCCAGATGAATCGTAATTAGCTGAATGAAACTACAATCACCTCCACTTCAAAAGTATCAGAAGAGCATCCTGAGTCTCATTCTCTGATCACTCCTCCTCAAACTGTGTTTTTTTCCCCCTTCCTTCACACAGGTTATCAATGTGTCTTTTGATTGTTGGCTCAGAAGGTGCTTCATTTATATTCCTGAGTAACAGTGGAGCCTCTGCAGATGGCAGATAGAAGGTCTTTCATACTGACCTAGGAGAAGCGTCATCTCGACCATTACAAAGGAACTGGTGCCAGGCCAATCTCACGTCTATGTGAAAAAAGGCAACTTCTAGCAACACTGCAGATGTGTGTGTGCGTACATGTGTGTGTGTGTGTGTGATGCGTGGGAGAAGCAGGGTCAGTCACATGGGCAGTCCCCCTTTTCACTGCAGCTCTGCTCGCCGGAGTCGAGCCCCGATGCTCCTTCTAATTCTCAGATGGCGGCCCTGACCTAGTTAACACAAAGACAGCCTCATACAAACTTGATGACGTGCTTGTAGAACACACAAAAAGTACTTTTACAGGCAAAACTCACCGGCGACTATGGGGACATAGGTCTTTCCTCCTGTATCCCTGTTTCTATCTATCTATCTATTGAAAAAATTAAAATAATATACTACACACATGTATATTCTACACACACTTTTTTATGTTTGCAATTGGAAGAACAGTCACAATTCATAGAGAAAAAGGGGAAAAGGGATTTTCATTCCTTCATTCTGAAACAGATATAGTCTGTATATATATACATATGACAATTGTTTACACTAGTTTGGACTTGACAAATAGATGAATACTCATAATTCGTAAAGTAAAAGTGATTTTCATTCCTTACTTGGTTCTGAAACAGATCTAGTTTGTGATATAGAATAAGAAATTGCGTTTTGTGGTCAGGGATGGACACCAAGAACCAGTACTACATCGGTACCAGTTCCTGACTGGCCAATATTGACACATACACAAACTCCTGGACAATCGGTGCTGCTATCTGCTATCATTCTTCAAAAGCTGTGTTTTCAAACGGCCAATGCTGGTTTGGATCAGAGACGGGAGCGGCGCTCTGCACATCACTAACACACATTTGTTAAGCAGAACATTTGTAGCGATCGCTCCTCCCTCTTTATATAAACAGGAAACTCAGGACACAGTTTAACTCCTTATTACTCCAAAAAAGTCAGAATAAAATAACTGTTGATCTTTTCACATCTTTTCATGTGACGTCTTTATTGTTTTGCACCAAATTATGGAGAGTAGTATCAATAAGAGTCTCGATATTGGTAGAGGTATCAGTATAAAAATCAGTATCAGTACAATCCTAAAGAGATGGCAGGCATGAATTATCTACTAGAACAATCAAAGGTTCTTTTCTTTACACATTTCAGTGTCTAAAAATTAATTATCACATCAATCAGCACATCCAGAGACATCTGAGATGTATCAGACATTTCCGATTTTATGGGTTGTTTCGTAACCCACCTGCTGTTGTGTACAATTTCACACAGACGTGCCAAAATGACAGACTCTAAAATTCCGGCAGACCCCTCTCTTCTCTTCTCTTCTCTTTTCTCAAGGACAACAGTCCAAATATAGTCCTCACAGGAACATTTGCTATTGGGATGAAATACTGTACCGTCTGTCACGATCAGGATGTTTCAGCTGACCATTAGAGTTACACAAGAAGGGCATAAAATGTGATGTTCAATAAAGGTGCAGGACATCACGGTGACAAGGTGAGACATAAATTATGATTCAGATAGTATGGACAGGCCTTTTTCTGGTGTATTTTAAAGTCTTCTTTAAGCAAATAGCATAAAAAATGATGCTATAAATAATAGGTACTTAAATCCAAGCTGCAAGCATTTTTTATGCTTTTTATGCAATTATTTTCCTCAGTTTTATTATTTTCATATTTTCACATGAAAATAAAATAAAGCAGAAACTGCATTTATTGAAATATGTCATGGGCTTTACAAACATAATAAAATTCATTTCAGTATGATTCGCTGTGATGAGTGAGTTTAACTTAATACGTTTCACACTTGTACAAAGTCAGTCAAGAATCTGTATTATCTTTGCTTGGTTTTACTGTTTGTGTTAGCCAGAATGCTAACAGTGATGTTAGCTACTCGGCTAATTGAAGCTGCACACAGTACTGCAGCACCATACTCTAACGAGTCTATTACCATATAATATAGCACATATTTATTATTACCTTATATAGTATATAATATTATATCATTATTAGAATTATAAACCATTTTTGCGTTTTTATGGTTAGAGAGCTTGCTAACTGTACCCGAGTTTTTTTTGGTCATGGCGATTTCAAATGGCAACACAAACTCCAAATGTCTAGTGGAACAGCTTAACTTCTGATGTGGTGCAGTATTGCCACATCAGAAGCAAGCAGTAATGTTTATTTATTTGAGCTTAAGTGTTTTGGTTTTACTGGTAGCCACTAAGTACAAGGTAACTGGTAACTGTTATGCTACTATGTATGAATGGCTAATGAGCCACTCTCAGCCTTTAATAGATGCATACAGAAAACAAAAAAGACAATTCTTTATATCAATATTAATGTCATGATAGCACTATTTATAACAGTATATTACTGCCTACCTTATTGCATCACATTCCCTCATAATGTGCTTATTGTGATAGTGACAAAAATATTGATTATACTAGTCATTTCCCATACAAACATTTACAGTTAATGATCAATTGTCCAATAAACAGATATTACTCACTCTTTAATGATGTCATAACACCAGTCAGTTGATTAGAAGTTAGAACTTTTGATGTTTGCATAAGACCCAAGACTTTTTTTCTCAGTAAATGTGTTTTGTGCTTTCTTTAATGTCACATGTGACATAAACATATTTGGGAAAGCTTATACTTTGGAGACAACCGTTAGTTCAAATAACTGTGACCAAGTAATTAATTAATAGTTGTGACGGACTCAAAACAACCCAGAGCACAGACAAAAAAAAGATAAATAAACAGATGAATGCAAAGGACACAACACAGTACTTGTATCTGACTTTCTACTGGGTTGGTCTAGGAGCTGTCCAATGTGCTGAAAATAAAGTCAAACATTTTCTTGGACCTGTCTGGAGCTTATTACAAAACTGGTGACCACTTTTTGCCATTTTTTTTTGTCCAAAGATGACCAACAAATGACTTGTGACACATTTACATTGAAAGACTTGAATTGAACCATCTGCCAATATGCTACGACATTCTTTGAATCCCTTACTCGAACACCAGCGCAACTCCATTGTTCAATTGAATACGCCGTTTTGAACGCGCATGTGTTGAAAGGTGAATCAGCTTTAGATGTGTCTCTCTTGGCCCTCAAATGGGAGACAAATTCTAAGAGCGGTTTGCCAGCAATCTAAACACATTGCAGTGGCTTTGATGATAAATACATTATTGTTGCTTTGATAATAATTTACCCTGATGAATCAAGCACATTAGCAGATCACAGAGGGGCACCCAGATTAATTAAATGGCTACCAAGCAGCAGCTCGAACATCAGTCATGATTTAGTGCCTGGAGAGCTTCTTTTTTTTTTTTAGCTCTCGCTATAAGACAAGGTCGCCTGACCTGTTTGGACACAGCCAAAGCAGTGCACGCAAGTGTGTTGGGCAAAGTGGCAAAAATATTATATTATACAGACATCTGGTAGCATTTTACTGAAGGGAAGCATGAGACTACAGGACTCTTGTTATTTCATAACAACTGACATAAACCTACATCATCATTTATAAAGGGGTATTCCAACAAATATAATTTATAAAGCATCATAACACTTTCTTGGGTGAAACTGGCAAATTATGACAATTAATCTTGTTGAGACAAGTCTTTGTAAATGTAGCTTTATGGAACTTGTCATACATAAAGGTTATTTTAGTCATTTTTGCCCAGAATGTGACTTATAAGCCTTTATAAAGGTGTCATGAGACATTCTGGGATAAAAATGACCAAAATGACCTTAAAGTTACATTTACAAAGCCTTATTCTAACAAGCATTTCATAATTAGCCAATTTCACCCAAGAAAGTGTTATGACACTTTATAAATGATGCTTGTTGGGATAAGCCTTTGTAAACAAAGCTTTATGGTATATGTCATAAAGGTTACTTTAGTCACTTTTACCCCTGAATGTGTTATTACACCTTCATAAAGGCTCATTCCAACAAGGATCAGTTGTCATAAAATTGCTCTCTGCGGTACAAATGGACTAATAAAGGTGTCATAACACATTCTGGGATAAAAATGACTAAATTAGTCTTTATGAGAAATAACATAAAGCTACATTTACAAAGGTTTATTCCAACAAGATTAACCGTCATAATTTCACATCCTCATATGAAAAATTCACATCCTCATGAAGACATCACGTTTTGGCTTCCTTGTGTCATTTACATTATGCAGGGGGGTCTAATTCTGCTCCTGAAGGGCAAGTTCCAGCATAGTTTGGAGATTTTTCTACGCAAACAGACCTGTATCAACTCACCTGTTAATTGCCAGGTTCAGTGAATGTGTCTGAGGAGTGAGACTGACAAACTGTGCTGGAAACCCACCCTCCAGGGCTGGAATTGGGCATCCCCACATTACTGTATCAGGTTAGAACTGATGCCCCAAAAAGAGGACAGACTGAGGTATCAGCAGCACAATATATATATATATATATATTGTTTGAAAAAAATGGGTTTTTTTTTTGGGTAAACATCCATATAAAAGTGGACATTTAACAAAATATGCTTTGATGTTGAAATTAGTTTTTTTGCAGTTATCAGAGTTTGTAGTTTGGTGTGATACATCTGAAGTGATTTACTGTTACCCTCACACCTTCTATGAGCAGGATACTGGGACAGGGCAGCATATCATTTGCAACGGAAGAAGTGGCAGAGATGAATTATCCACTAAAATATTAAAAGGTTCTTTTCCTTACACACATCAATGTCTAAAGAGGACCAAAAATTAATGAGCACATAAATTATCACCCGTGGACATCTGAGAATGTCGACATATCAGATACCTAATGCTTCATAACCTGTCCACGACATCAGCATAGTAAATGGTAGCATAGTACAGCACATATTTGGAATCACACTTCACTCTCACAATTCAGCCTGTTTGTACATAAGTTTATAATATTTTGCATAAATTATCTTTACACTGTGCTGTTTGAAATGATGAGATATGTTCCTGAGCTTGCAAAACGGACTGTTTTCAGCCCTTTCATAGCAAAGAAAAGCAGACATTTTTTTAGACCAAGTAGAATACTAATAAGTGTATTGTTCGGTTATTTTGAATGGGTTTGTATTTCCCAGGCTGAGTTGGATGGATGAATATGAATATGAGTAGGTTAAATCATGGAGAATGAACAGATGTATTCTAATGCTATTCTGAACAAATATGAACACACATATGAATATATGGTACACTTTCTTTTGATATGTTTATTCGTTTAAAGTGTAAATGAAACTTTTTTATCTGCAGGAAATAACTCGTTGTTGCCAGATCCTCCTATTTATACAGAAAATGCTACAAGAAATAAACCAGTATCAGATTTCATTAACCTTCTGTGAGTTCTCATCCTCTTATAATGAAATCACTTTAGCTTCCCTGGACCATTTACGTTATTGCAGGGGTGACCAGTTCCAATCCTGGAGATCCAGTGTCCAGCATCATTTGGTGATTTTCCTGCTCAACTCACCTGTTAATTGCCAGGTTTAGTGAGTGTGTTTAAGGAAGGGAACCACCAAACTGGACCAGTACCAGGCACACCTGCATTATTGTAACAACTTAGAACCTGTGTCCTCAAAAGAGGACAGATTGAGAATCAGAATCAGAATCAGAAAACTTCATTGATCCTGGAGGAAATTGCTGATGTTATGACTGCATAGATGCACAGAGACACAGAGACAAGAACAATGTAAAATATGAAGCCTAAATAAATCCAATAAAAACTCTGCAAAAAATACTCAATATGAAATACTCTATGCTCTATACAAAAATGCTGGGGTATAAATACAATAGATAAATAATTTAAAGTTCAGTGAATTACTAGTGACACAAATGGTGGTTAGGAGTATGTTATTGCATGTAATAGAGAACAGCAGCAAATCAGTAATTATTGACAAAAGTAGTGATATTTCACATGCTAAGACTTTTGCATATAAGAATATTGCACATAATGAAATGATTTAGCACCCAATAAGAAAGCTGCTATTCCACATAGTCTACCATGTGCAATATCAGGTGCTGCCCAGTGTTGTTAGCAGCACAACATATATGGTGTTTTATAAAATGGCATCCATCTTACTAAACTGGCATACGAAAATAGACAAAACAAGTCATTTCATGCAGATATAGATGTGCTCATATTTTTCCCCATAAATTACTCGCTGTATAAAGCAGATGTTGGTTTTATGTAGGTTGCAGGTGCTACTAATAACTTATAGCAAGAAGACCGTATAAAGGTACTAAAAACAAAGGATGACTATTACGGGGTTAAAAAATGCTGTCAAAGTACATGGTTTAGATAAAGTCCATGAAATGTTCCAACCACATCACATAGTTACAGTATCAGATGGTGTTTGCATTGATAACGTTACTGAACTCGTTCACGGTAAGTCTTATACAGCTTGGCTTGAATGGAACATTTTTTTCTTTTACAATGACACCAAATTAAACCTTGCATAGAACTGTAAAGGTTAACCAGAGAGAAATCACATTTACAGAAAGAACACATTTTATTCTGGTTATATTTAAAACTGTTTTTTCAAAACAAAACATGTTAATATGTCACACTTTAAGTAATCAAATGTACATAATTTTCAACTGACCCCAGATGTAGCTGATCAATTGAGAAATGTTTAGTTTCCAAATTTTAACGTTGCTAACAAATCTTCAAACTCCTCTCAACCCGTTCTTTAGGTGGAGTGGACTTGTGGATGTGGTCTAGGACACAGTATTACTTACTGTGAGGTATTAACATGAACAAAAACTTCACCACTATGGACACCACCATGGCTGGAGTGGACTGATCTGGAGGAGACTGGAGGGGACTAATTCTAGATCATCACTCCTGCTCCTGAGGTGATTTGTGATAACACACCCTGAAGTCTGAATCATATGGTTGACACAAAGAATTGTACAGATCGTATGTCTTCCAGCACAAGTACAAAGACCTTTTTATAAACGATGTTTATATACTGCATGGGGCTACAAGCATGTGAGGACTCCAAGGATCATCATGATCCAAACACAAACCACTTAAATTAACCTCTTCTGGAACTTTTTAATGACTGTTGCAAGTTGGTCAGTGCTGCAGAAGGGTGCTGAAGATACTAGTGAAGCTCTGAACTAATTTGGCTCATGGTGTGTGTGATGTGAACCACTTTTTTTAATGTTCACTGCTCCATGTTCAGGCTACATGGATACATAATTTTGGACCCATTTTAAACTACAGATTTGAATGTTAAAAGAGCTGAAGCCATGAGATTCCAATCCAGATTAAATATGTTCAAGCCATGGAATTCAGATCCCTGCTAAATGTGCTCGAGTTGGTTCTGAAATTCGCATTTCAGTACGCATGTGGTGTGAAACAGGAATGAGAAAACAGGAGAAACTTTGAAGAGCTTGGTGAGGACTGACTCATTGCACGTCTGGCAGACAGATGGCCTTCTCGAGCAACAGAATGGCTTGTTACAGTAAGAGCACATGACATGATTGATAAATAGTTTTTCTCACACAAACCATTTATGAAGCACATGCAATTGAACAATCAGCTGGTATGGCGAAAGAGGCTGAATGAAACTGATAGTGGAAATGAACACACCACAGCACAGCACACAGTGTGAGCAATGTAAAATTCTTTCTTTGCATTTAACCCATTCACCAAGTAAAGCAGTGGGCAGCCAGCGACGCAACGCTTGGGGAGCAGTGTGTGGGACGGTGCTTTGCTCAAGGGTACCTCAGTGGTGCCACTGGCAGTCCTGGGATTTGAACCCATGACCTTCCAATCACAGGGACAAATCCCTAACCACCAGGCCACCAGCCGCCCCAAGAAATTGAATCCTTCCCTGACCGGAAATTGAACCCGGGCTGGGGTGGTGAGAGCGCCGAATCCAGGCCGATAGACCACCAGGGTCTTCCAAGTTGGACCACGATCCGAATCAAGCCGTGGCTCAGAAACCAAGAAACGAGCCAAACTGTGAAAAGGGTGAACCGTTACACCCCCAAGACGAAACCCAACAAGTGCTCTAAATACACATTGCCTACCCCACCGGAAAAGGTTCGCTCTTTAGCAGACAGTCCCTCTTTAGCAGATCCCTTTCGGTTTTGAACACATCTGCTGCACGGAACTGCAGGAGCGACAGGTGCACCCCTGCTTCGCCGCTATGGCTCAGCAGGCAGCAGTTCAAGGCAACTGCACAATCCGCCCCACAGTCATGTGAAGGAGCCTCCCTTGATATAGTAATTGGTTTTGTACTCTCTTCCAGCTCCACCAGCGACGTGAGTGACTCCTCTGTGACAACTTAGCAGGCAGGTTCGCTGAGAACACCACTCTGATCAGCCGCGTACCAAATTGGGAGTGTATTTTCTCATTTCTGGCTCCCTATTATCTGCCAAGAGCTCTACGAGAGAGAGAGAGCGAGAGAGAGAGAGAGCGCGTGTGCGAAATGGAAAAGCAGCCGACGGCCCTGAAGACACGGCAGACAACCTACACTGCTGCTTTCTGCTTCTGCCCTCCTACGATCAAGACTTGTTGCTGAATGGGAAAATAGGGGGGCATTATTATGTAACGTAATGCAGTTTAAACATCTCAAATGTTCATTTCCGGCAAAGAACAGAATGCAGCCTTCTCATCAGCACCGCATCACTAAAACTGTAACAGTAGCAGCACACTTTAAACAAACAGTTCTTTTTGGGCAGTTTTATGGGTTATTGCAGTCAGATTCATTACTGTATCCATTACACTGTCCATCTGTGCCTCCTCTGAGTCCAGAATGGACAGCATCACTTCTAATGAACACAGCCTGATGCAACATTACTACCTCCCATATCGAAGGTGCATCAAATTAAAACCAAATAAATTATCCAGAAATGAAAATAAGGCATGTGGCGTCAGCCTGCGTTGGGTTCTGTCGCGTTGAAACTTCAGCTAAAGGCAAAAAAAAGAGTGGGCAAGCTCCTTCTAGGGAATGTCATACAGCCTATAAGGCACCAAACACCCAAACACTGTATAGAAAGCCTGTCTGATTGTATAGGCAAATGCACAGGAATCTGAACATCCGGTCTCTATATCTATTGGGCATGAAGACCTTCACTGAAACACAGTTTTCCAGTCATCTGAAGGGACAGTGTGTCTCCTAGGATTGTGAAAGAAACAGTTTTCTGAGAGAATGAGACCTTAGAACAGTTTCCCTCCTCAATGTGAAGCATTCCTATGGGAATTGAGTGGAGGGGGTAGAGAGAAAATAAGAATAACGAAGGATCGAGCCTAGGTGGGCTTAGGTGGAATGAGAAGAGAGTGAGAATTGGAGGCGAAAGAGGAACCAAGCCGCACTTACATAGACGTGATGTTCTTGAACAGGTCCTCGATGTCTCCGCCGGCGCTGCCGTTGCTGCCCGCGGAGTCGTGCAGGGCGAGAAGGGGGAAGAAGCTGCCGCTGTCCGACTTATTGCAGTGGATCTCGGTGGGCGAGCAGCTGCAGGTCGGCGGGCAGTCGAGCAGGGAGCCCAGAGAGGCGGCTGGAAAGGCTGCGAGGAGCAGCCAGCAAGCCCTGAAAATCCTCACCGAGACGAGCCATGATACATCCATGACTTCTGAGAGGATGCGGCAGAAAGGGAAAGTTGGAGGTGACGCTGGCTCCGTCCTCTGGCAAGAAAGGGGGTTAAAAAAAAGTAATAATAAAAAAAGATATTATAATTATAATTATAAAAAAATCAGAGACTGGAAAGCGCCCGGTCTACGGAGGAGCGCGTAGACACTGTGGACATTGTGCGCGTGTGTGTGTGTGTGCGTGTGTGCGTGTGAGTGTGTATGTTTGTGAGAGAGAGAGAGAGAGAAAGAGAGCCTGCATTTGTTTGTGTGTGTGATATGTGTCCTGACACGAAGCAGTGTTATTGTTCTATAAGGCAATCATATGATCGTGTATACATGAATTATGTACGTATGTGTTTGTGTGTGTGTGTGTGTGTGTGTGTGTGTGTGTGTGCATATGCGTGCTGACACAAAGCAGTATTATAGTTATTGTTCAATGAGGCAATCATATGATCGTGTATACATGAATGTATGTATGTCTGTAAGTATGTGTGTGGGTGTGTGTGTGTGTGTGTGTGTGTGTATGTGTCCTGACATTAAGCAATATTATTGTTCTATGAGACAATCATATGATCATGCATATGTGTGTGTGTGTGTGTGTGTGTGTGTGTGTGTGTGTATGTGTATGTCATGACATGAAGCAGTATTATTGTTCTATGAGACATTATGATCATGTATGTACATTTGTGTGTGTGTGTGTGTGTGTGTGTGTGAGTGTGTGTGTGTATGTGTATGTCATGACACGAAGCAGTATTATTGTTCTATGAGACATTATGATCATGTATGTACATTTGTGTGTGTGTGTGTGTGTTTGTCTGCATTTGTTTGTGTATGTGTGATATGTGTCCTGACACAAAGCAGTATCATAGTTACTGTTCTATGAGGCAATCATATGATCGAGTATATGTATGTATGTTTGTCTGTGTGTCTGTGTGTGTGCGTGTGTGTGTGTGTGTGTGTGATATGTGTCCTGACACAAAGCAGTATTGCTGTTCTATAAGGCAATCACATGATTGTGTACACATGGTACATGTGTGTGTTTGTTTGTGTGTGTGTGTGTGTGCTGTCACAAAGCAGTATTATAGTTATTGTACTACGAGACAATTATATGATCATGTTTACATGTATGAGTCAGAAAAGGCACCAGTTCCATACAAACACAAACAACGTTTGTGTCTCCAAACACTGGTTTTAAAGCAGCCACGCAATCACACTTCACTTTTTCTCACGGAAATGCAATCTAGTTTATTCTGAGACATCAAATACTGAATCGGGTCAAACTGACCCCAAACATAGTAGAAGGGTTAATATGGCGAGCAATAATATGTCCAAGCTGTTGAACAGTATTGTATGTGTGGGCACGTGTGTGTGTGTGTGTGTGGTACCTGTGTTCTGGAGATTGACGGGTGCGTTAGATGGAGGTGGGAAGCTGTAAGAACGAGCTTGTAGTGCAGGAGGCGTTTCATGACTGATGCTTTTCGTCCTCTTTCGACACTCGACCGCCAATCGTGAGCGACAAGCCTTGTGACAGTTCACACCACACACTGGAGAAAAGGGCAGGAGAAAAGGGGGGGATGGTGGGGGAGGAGGACGGAGTGGAGGGGGTGGGGAAAAGAGAACAAGACGGAGAAAGGGGAAAAAACAGGGATTAAACCAGAGAGGAGACTTTTAACAGAGCTGGATGGAGTGATGAGGAGAGAAAAGAATGGGAGATGGGGGAAATTAATGCAGGGAAGAGGGAGAGATGGAGGAAAAGAGACGGAGAGGAGGAGGAAGAGGATGTGAGGAACAGCGAGGAGGCAACAGAGCACCCAGAAATGTTGGACAAAAGTCCAGGAGGATGGGTGAGAGGAATGTACTCTTATACACGCGACAGATACACGTGCACTGGCACGCACACACACCCAACGTGATGGACACCAGCATGAGCTTGGAGATGGAGGGAGAGCCTGAGAAAAGTGGAGAAAAGACAGAAAATGGAGGATGGAAAGAATGCGCAAGATGTGATACCAGGCTGAAGAAAATGAGATGGAAATGTAAACAGTAAACACACAAGAGCAGCACCAAAATTACAACCGATGTACATACAGTACTGTGCATAAGTGATATTTAAAAACGGTTTGGATGAGCAGTGAGTGTTTTTTCACATTAATATTACTAAATATATTAAATAAAACTAAAAAGAATAAATAAATAGCATTCTACAGTAAATAGTGATGTTCTGTTCAGTATATCAGTGAGTTCTTGTGGGAGTCCAGTATTACTGTAGTTTCATCAGAAACCTGGTTTGACTCAATCAGTCCTTCATTAAATTAAATCAGGAGCTGC
>JBBPCZ010000040.1:274150-298535 GCA_037974445.1 Brycinus macrolepidotus | reverse complement strand
TATCCTGTATATATAGCAATGATGGGCACGTTTGAATCAAGTGCATTCAGAGCATCACTTTTTTTCCATGCATGAAAGAATACGATGGTGTGAAGGAGGTGGACAGATATTAAACGGGTCACTGAATGTACATCAACATGTGTCAGATCACAGGCGAATGAAGAAACGTGAGCATGGCTAAGCCCAGGCTCTGCTTCCGACAGCGCCTACGGTCTCTCACACGCTGCATCTGTGGTGGACCACTACAGGAGAGACGTGTGGGCAGTGGTACACTAATGAGACATCACATGGCGTGGGTGCCTGAGGGGAGAAATTACACCACAAGGGTCTACAGCACTGCTATAAATACAGCCCCCTGCTTCCACGGCCCGGAGCATCGTTGGAGACCGAACACCTTTTTTTTTCTGGAGCTGAGTCATCTGTGCTGCTGTGATCAGGAGAACAATACCTTGTTAAAGCTATTTAAAAACTGTGCTGTAATCATGCATATTAAAGCAATAATCCTAACAGCACCCTCAAACTGTGGTGAAATCGGTAGAATGCAAATCCTAGAAGGGGTGACAAAACACAAACAAAATACAGTTTAAATGTATTCTTTCATAGACACTGTTGCGAGGCTGGACAAGCCTTACAGTACAGGGACAAAAATCACATTCAACCTAATAATTGTATCACACTCAGCAACTCTGTGTCTCAGAAACCTGCATTTAGCCCTGGTTATTCTTTTCATGCCCAGTTTACACTGTACAATTTTGTGCTGTTCCCTGATAAAAGATGACAATCGTGAAACAGTCGTGTTGATTTCTTTGCTCGTGGCTACTAAACGGTGGTCCTCCATTGTACTGTGAGGAAGGTTCAAAGAAGGCTGTCGTCACGGCGTCACCTCATACACACCATCGTACATCTACACACCTTCACACACACCATCGTACATCTACTCAATTCATACACACCATTGTACATCCACACATGTCGTGCTCAAGTTTATTAGATCCATGTTGCACAGTGTGGTTTGTAATAATCTTATAAGGTTGGTGAAATTGCTTAGTCTGTAGAAGGCATTAAATTATAGGAATACTGAAAAAATAGCAGAAGTGGGAACATATTGCTGGTACTCACAAGGAAACATTCTGTTTAACCACAAAGTCAACATTTTTAGTAAAAAACTAAAAGAGCAGAAAGACTGCGTTTTGCTTACTAAGGTTAAGGTCAAGGTCAGGTTCAGGTGTAGGTGTAGTCTTACTGAGATACAGTCTTACACAAGTCAAAGGAATGTCTCACATGCTTGTTCATGTAGTCAGGGTAGCGCAATCGAGTCGGGGTAGAACAATTGAGCTGAGGCAGCGTAAACGAGTCAAGGTAGTGTAATTCAGCAGGGAGGCAGATTCACTGTAGAAGTCAGGGCCATAAAACATACAGAGAAATGATGCTTCATATAAAGCTTGGGCACTGTGTCAAAATATTATAAGTGGATGTATAGAGCCAAAAGTTATACTTAAGAGAAAAGTATTGTCATTAAAAATTACTAACATATATAAAAGCAAAACATTTTTTGTGCTTGACATGTAGAACGACCTATAAATATTTCTGAACTAGGACTCTTCTGCGAGGAAAAGCCTAAATAGAGAACAGAAAGACTTTTAACTGCCCACAAGATGTTTGGAGGTTGTGATTTCATTCAAAAAAGGCCGTCTGATTGACTGAAAGTACCCAAACTACTGCTCAGGCCACATTTTATCATTTCTTTTTTCCCTAATATGTTTACATTAGCAAATAAATAATATTTGTGCATTCAAATTAAATTCATCCTCCAAAGGGAGTACACTTACATATGGCATTTTGCACATTTTGCTGTACAGTTTCTGTTTATTTGCTGGGATAGAAAAAATACAACAGAAAATGTGAAATGTGCCCAGTCTTTTGCCCAGGCCAAATTTTATGGTTTATTTATTCCAATATATTAAACGCAGCCAATAAGCAGTTACTGTGCAATAAAATATGATGAAGTGTGTTCTCTGTAGACGTTGTGAATGTGTTCACACTTAAAAAAATCGCCAAAACATGTTATTTTACAGTTAAACCTGTAACAGAACTGTTAAATGCTAGAACTGCACATAAACCACCAAGACACAGGTCTTTTAGTCAATTTAAATACAGTTAGGGCCACTTAACCACTAAATATGCATAATATCCATTTCCAACCGTACAATGGCCATAAATAACACAAGTCCTTAGAGAGCGGCTGTTAGAAACAGGAAGAAAGATGGTGGGAAGGCTTGGAATTATGTCAGACTGAGTGTGATGTCCAAGTCAAGCCTTGGCCGTCTCTCAAGAAAAAGAGAGGAAACGAGGGGAGAATGGTGCAGTGCATAATTAATGCTGAATTGCCTTGTCAGAATGTGACCCAAGGGGTCTGCCACACGAGGAAGCCGAAAAACACCCGACAGAGCACTAAATCTGCGCTGCCGAGAGCCAGGAGACAAATCCAGAGAGTTAGCATACGCTCACCACCGCAGCGGTCAGCAAGGGATGAAAACCGAGGCCCTTTTGAAATGAGATTAGACAGAGGAATCATGGCACTAATTTCTTTACCTCACAAGAAGCACTCTGTGGTGGTCACACCACACTGCTAATGGGCATCCACCAGCAAAACAGCCCTTGTCAGCACTTTTTTAGCCTTATCAAATACATCATTCTGAGTATTTCGCATGATTTATCGAGTGTGCCAGGAAGTACCAGACTTTTATCAGGTTATCTATTTCGCTGGGAGTTTATTTGCCACCTCCCCCTACCCATCTAATGCAGGATGCCCACATTAATGCACTTCAAAGAGCTGAGTCATTGTTTTTAGGTTTTAAGAGGCTCCTTAAACAGATTACAGATGTGCTTTCTTGCCATATACCAATTAGCAGCCATTTGTGCGCGCACCACAACAGTTTGGCCCAAACAGTGTCCAGTGCGATGACACACTTCTAACAAGTTTACATCATGAAATTTTCTTATTTGGTGCTGCATCTATGGCTGGAAGCATGTGATTTGATGTGGGACACATTTATTGTAATTCACTAAGTGCGCCTTGTCTAGAATGAGAAGAGGTTCTGATCATAACTTGGCAGCCTGGCGTGTCTGTTACGGTAACGTTACAAAATGCTGAGTCGTCGGGGCTGTGATATAAATCTAATTAAGTCTACCATAACAACAACACACACAACTCAGACAGCGTCCAAAGAGTACTGATGAGATGTCTTGAGACTTAAAAAAGTCTTTAAAAAGATCTATATTACTCCTCTGGCCAGTGAACTGCACCATTTTAGAGCCTCAGAGTAATTTTCTCATGATAAGAAAAATAGTTCAGTTCTGTGAGTCTGGGTTATTATAAGAGTGCATGATTCGAAATTGCACATTCATGTCATGCACTTCGTTCCTGCCACAGGAGACTCAATCTACAACAAAAGAACAAAAGAGAAGCTTGGAGGATCACTCAATATTGTTCTCTGATTGATATCCATTCTGATAGCACGACCTCCCCATCCTCAAAACTCAGCCTTAAAAGGCCCATATGCTACATTTTTCTACAATTTTACACCCCCTGGGTTCACATAATGACTAAATGTATGGGTTTGTGTACCAAAAAAAGGCCTTTGATTGAGCATTTTTCCAACTCTTGTTATCCCTTATAGTTATACAGGCTGTTTTTGTTACAGTGCCTTTCAGACTGAGATATTGAAATGAGCTCTGTTTTGACTGGCTGCTCTATTCTACATCTCAGTCAAACAGCAGTAGGCTCAAAGGTTCCTTGACTTCAGTAATGAATGGAAAGGGATAAAGTTCTGCATGATGAATAGGCGGACAATTGTAAAAGTGCTGGTTTTTGTGACATCACAAATGCTATGAATTCCAAACAAGATGTTTTTACAGTTTAGTTTCCTTATATAGACCATAGGGATAATTCATACAGATTGACAATGCTAACTTTATTCAATTTATAACTTTATATAATTTGGTTTCCCATGATATGGGCTCTTTAATCATTACAAGCATAACAGCTAAAGTGCAGTAAATATTTATACTGGTTAGCATGAGAGTAAAGTAAATGTACAGTAACATCTGTCTAGGACACCATCACTGTATCTTATTTAAGTCTAAAAAAGTGCCAACACTAATACTTTGCCCAACAAATTCCAACATTGCTAATAATGGAAGAAAGCTAATACAGGCCGGTTAGCATGTGTGGTGTAATGACACAATTAGAGCATAGTTTAGCAAAAATTGAATTTCTCTCCAACAACTGTTGTTTCTTTAGTTTTGCAGCTACAAGGATAATGTACCTAGCAAGCAATAGTAGCATATGATCATCAAATGGCATTGTGGAAATTACACACCTAAATAGCTACACTTTCCTCAGTTGTAAAGTAATTCCAAATAGATTCACATATGTGATTTCTAACAATTATGCCATACTGTTAGCTATAAACATGGACAAAAGTATGGGCAAAACATTTAAAACTTTGGTTTAAATACATGTGACCATTTTTACAGGTACTAGTATGTCAGAAACTATATAAGGTCTATTTGCAAATCATGACAATTACCAGCAATGGTAACATGCAGGGGCTTCATTAGGCTCAGGCGTCTGGGCCTATAGCTCTAAATGTTTTATAAATAGATCCAGATCTAAAAAAACAAAGGAGATAAATTGAAATTCCCCATCCTCCAATAAAGATTGATAAAATATGGCAAGAGCAATTAAGAAGATCTGCTTCTCAGTGTAATTGTTTTTCAGTGAGGCCTGTAAGCTACTAGATTTTGGCCATATTCAACCAGAATGTTTTTGCCATGTTGAAGCAACATGCCAGCACAGCAATCAGGGTGCACAGAAATAACGATAATATTCAGCAGAGATGAAGAGCATCCGTGATGCCCTCCCAAACACAACTGCAAGGTCACTGGTTTCCATTCCTGCAAGGTGCATCAAATAAATAAGATTAAATATCAGAGATCCAAAGGCTGTAATATTCCTGTCCTTCCACTGTACCCTGTCACTGCATGCCTGAATGAAACATCAGTTTCTGAGCTGTGTAGAAAAAACTCTGGAGACAGCTCTGAAATTTTGGAGCTTTTCGTAGATTAAAGGGCCCATATTCTATTTTTTAAAATCTATGTATTTTGCCCTTTGAGGTCCAATTTGTGTGTGCTTGTGTGGGCTTATGCACTGAAAACTGTTCTAATTGCTTTTGACAGGACCATTTAACAACTTCTTGTAATGTGGGCGGAGCTAAACTGATGTAGACTGAATAGTTTATGCACTCCTTCAGCTCCAATTTTGAATAATTAAGGAGGATTTAATCCTCCATGATATTGGCTCTTTAAATAAACAAACAGAGGCCCTGTAGAGGCAAAACAGAGAGTAAAGAAATGCCGTATTTCCTGTATTCACAACAACTTTCTCTCTTCATAATTCAACTGACAATGCCTCTTATGAAATATAGATCACTCATTTGAATTCACGTGGACCACTCGCGCCCCCTCCCCCCCTCCCCTCCTCCCCCCCTCCCCCACAATAACGCGATTATGTCCAAAAAAGCGTCAGCAGGGGTGCAGACCAGCAATGACACTCAACAATGACATGCTTCAGTTATGGGGGTTTAGCATTTGCATAATGTCCTCCAGCATAGAGCACTAGTGTCAGTTCAGTCATCAGAAAGAAACGGAGGGGGGGAGTAGCGTTAAGCTGCCACTCAGCAAGGGCTTTAGAGTGTCCAACTAGGCTGTTGCAAGCAGCAGATGAAGTCAAACATGTTCTGACATTTAAAGGAAGCCCTTGAATTAGCAGGGAAAACACACACACACACACACATGCAAAAACTAAAGAATTCTTATGAGCAAAGAGATAAAAAATAGCATAGCTGGCATGCAAAGACAATAATTATTTGGCCAGCTCAATAAAAAAGAGCCAGGGGGACAGAGGAGGCCTGTGGGGACGGATAGAAGAGGCACCTTTGACATCTTTATTAACTGCTTTATTAAATTTTCCTCCGCAAGATACAGTCCAGGGACTGGGAGGTGGGGGCTGCAGCACCCGCAGATTTCAGAACTGATTAATTGCAAATTTGAAAAAATGATTTTAAATAAATAAATAAAAGAGCTGAACTTTAATATAGCTTTAGCCCAGACCTGAATGCTTGCATGCATTTGCATGGTTCACATGACACCACTGCTAGCAATATTAACACAAGTGCATATAGCCTTTTAGCATAGCCTCTAAATTGGATACTTAATTACCAAAAGTGTGGGCAGTTACATGCATAGTCCTACAAAATCATCACAGTTTGAGTTTATTAATGGGTGCTAAAGCGTATTATTACAGAGTTTTCTGCTTCTTTTTCTTCATTAGCTTGAAGGGAATTGTTACCAGGCAGGCTAGAGGTGCAGTGGGTAGGGCTGTGGCCTCATAGCAAGAAGGTCCTGGGTTTGTGGCTGAGGGTCTGTTATGTGTCTAGTTCCCATGCTCTCTCTGTTTCTGTCTGGTTCGCTGGGTTCCTCCCACAGATCAAAGTCATGTCAGGTGAATTGTGTGTTTGTGTATTTGCCCTCTGATGGACTGGTGACCTCTCCAGGGTGTTTCTCCGACTTTCGCCCTATGAGTTCTGGGATGATGGTAACATACAGAGGCATCATTAGGCCTAGGTCTCTGGGTCTATAGCTCTAGATGTTCTATGGAGGAAAAAAAAAATGGAGATAAATAGAAATTCCCTATTCCCAATAAATAGTAACAAAATAAGACAACAACAATCAAGACAATCTGTAAGGCTCCTTAGTATAAGTGTTTTTCAGTGACACCCGTGAGCTTCTTGATTTTGGCCTCCTGAATGGTTCCTTCAAATTCAACCAGATTGTTTTTGCCATGTGAAAGCATTGTGCCAGCACAACAAACAAGACTATACAGAAATAATGATAATATTCACTCAAGATTGGCTCCAACACCTCCTGTGACCCTGGTTAGGAAAAGCAAGGCTGGATGGATGTATGGGATTTTTGCTCATGTTCATTAATGCTTGGAATATGTGTTCTACAAAGTTTAATCTTTGCTACAAAAGAACATGTTCTATTTCATTGTTAGCTCACAAGGTCGACCACAAGCCTCTTTATTCAGGCTTGTTTGTTCAGACATGCTGTCTGCATAAAAGCATAAGCGTGAATGAACAGCAGTTGAACAAGTATAATGCAAAACAGCATTATTGGGTCTTCTATGGCAGAATGGATGTCGTAAGAGCTGGTAATGTTATTCATTTGCATTCTGGATAACCCAGAGCCAAGATGTAGCATTTCGAGAGGGCTTGATGGAGCAGCGGTTGTGGGGGGACTCGTACCACCCAGTCGCACAGCAGTCCCTCAGATCTACAGCAATCTATCGATCCACAAAGCCCGCCCAATCAATACAAGAATGGGGGGAAAGAGAAGAAATAAAATTACGAAAGAAAATGGGCAATTTCAGGAGGCAACAAGGAGAAAGGAAAAATCTGTGATTATGTTCTGATGGTTTTTGGAGACCAACATTGCCCTTGTGGTAAATTTACTCAGGAAGGAGCCAATTATGTGTGCAGCGCGCTCAAGGACTTGGTGCGAGCATATAGAGAAGGCCGAAGCAGGTCAATGTATGTCTGAGGTATCAGCTGTTTTTTGCTGGTGCATTTGTAATAAAAATGCATTACGAAGCCAAAGGACTTTTCCATTGTTCCCAGCCCTCCCTTGAAAATGACCTTAGACCGTGAGACCGTGTCACAATAAGTATAATAATGCAGTGCAATGCTTACTACAGCTTCAGAAAAGTTCAATTTAGTCCCCCCCCAATACCCTGCAGTTTTGCATCATTAAAATGAACCCTGTATGAAATACAGCAATATTGCAGAGCTTAAGGTTAGAAATATTATGTGCTTTGATGTCTAATGATCCATAAAGTGCCCATAATATCACCCTGCCCAGCAAAATGCATTAACATTTGAAAGCGCATGAGGGTTTAGATAAAAAAAGGGACCAATTATTTTTATTAATACACACTGTCACATTGCTGATTATATGATACCTTTGTTAATGGCACAGTCATTTGAAGGGAGAATTAAAGCATCATTTCCTTCCATTTTCTGAGTCGGCGAAAGACCATCGTATGGCATGAGATGATAATACTTCTCTTCTTTTTTTTTGATCCAAAAATAATCCTCCATAGCCTGTACCGAGAAAGAACAAACAGATGGGGTGACAGATGTAGGCATCTGTAAGGTCTGAGGAGGAACTGGTGAAACAGAGGTGCAAGTTTGAGTTTGATCACCTAGACCAGTGGTCCATCACATTAAATTAGGACTACTGAGTATACAAGATTAAACATAATTTCTTGGCTTTAAAAAAAATCATTAAGGGTGTAATGGTAGTAATGCAATATTTTAAAAATTGAAAAAATCAGCAGAATTGAAATTGAAAAGCGCTATGAGTGATTTGAGCAGTAATCTCTTTGGAGCGTCTCTCATTCGCTGTCTTTTGTAGAATCAGAATCAGAAAACGTTATTGATCCTGGAGGAAATTGCTTATGCTACAACTGCATAGAACAATATAAAACATAGTATAAGTCAAATAAAAGACAAAATAAACTCTCCAGAAACCCTCAGAAAATGCTTAGCACTAGGTAGCACTATGCTATGTGCAAAAATACTGTGATCAGTAAGAGAAGGGAATATAAATACTATAAATACTAAAAAAAAAAAAAATTACTGCTGAAATAATATACTAGTTAATACAAATAGTGGTTTGGAGTTGCATTCTATATCAAGTATGTTATTACACATACTAATAATATAAGTAGTAGTTATATGGCACATGATAATACTGTTGCATATGTACTGTGACATAAGTGACATGAGTAATGACATAAGTAGTGATATTGCACATGATAAGACTAGTGCACACAATAAACAATTGCACATAGTCAAGATAATAAAGATATTGCACATAATGATAATGATTTTGCACACCTTAAAAATTGCACGTCTGGGTAGCAGCAGGTTATTGCACAAATGATTGTGTGAGTGTGTGATAGGGAGGAGTTTTATAGTCTGACGGTGGTGGGAAAGAAGGATTTTAAACAATTGATGATAGTGATCATTCAGTCATACGTGAACACACCACAGCACACAATGTGAACAGCACGAAATTCTGCATTTAACCCATTCACCAAGTGAAGCAGCGGGCAGCCAGGAACACGGCACCTGAGGAGCAGTGTGTGGGGACGATACCTTGCTCAAGGGTACCTCAGAGGTGCCTAGCGGTCTTGGGAATCGAACCCACGACTTCCTGATCGCAGGGTGAACGCACTAACCACTAGGCTACCAGCTGCCTCTGTGGCATTCAGTGAAGCACTCAATGCTGGTGAGTCTGTGGCAAAAAATGCTTCTCTCTTCAACCACAACTCTGTGGAGAAGATGATCAGAATTGCCCATGATGGACTGAAGTCTAGATGAGGTTTTTCTTTCAGCCACAGTTTCCAAGTTGTTGAGTTCCTCACCCACCACTGAGCCCGCTCTAGTCAGTTTGTTAAGAAAACATTGTCTATCAGACCTACGCATCTGGGTGTGTCCTACCATACTAAGCGATAATCAATCAGCCTCCTTTCTTTTTTCAATGAGAAGTGTGCAAATCAGTAGGTGGTGGCCTATATATTTGACCATAAATAAATCTGGTTAATTTGTATTTTATCACCAAAATAATCTGTGCATCATTTGATAACTTATACAATTTGTTACAGCTGAACTTTACATAGACAGTACCAGATATAATCCATCTTCCATGTTCTAAGGCCCCAGGAGTGATGTGTCTAATGTCCACAGCTGTGAAATGATGGAACACTGATGTGTGGCCTAAACACAGCAACGGCAGATAAACTATTTTGAGAAAGTAGGCTGTTTTGAACCAAGTCTTGTGATCCAATTTCAAGCTACTGGCCCTTAGCCTAGCCTAGCAAAAGCTTTTGTTCTCATCCATCATATTCACACGGTAGTGCTCTCCAGCTGTCAGCCTGATGATTGATGCCTAGATTGCCATCTCCCAGTGTTCACCAATAAAAACCTGCCCTCCGAACACAGCTTGGTCCTGGGGAATGAGCCACACCGGCTCTCCTGCCGCAAAACAGGTGTGGATTTCACACACTATTTCATCTCCGTCTTTTCTAGCGCAGTCCGCTGGTCATCATTAATAATAACCGTCTCCATGGGTCCTTGGCACCCCTCGGCCGGCGCGGCGGTGGGTGATGGGGATGTACAGATGGCAGCAGGTGAAGAGGCCATGCATCATGAGGGATTCATGGTGCAATGCAGACGACTACATCAGTCCAGTGACCACTGAGGGGGGCTTTCTCTCTGACAAATGCAAAGGGAGGCATGCTGTGTCAAGCTTTTATAGTATATGAAGTCTTCACTAATCGATCTGATCAGGGCTGGCGCGTGCCAGTTTTGCCACTACATAATAGCTACACACCCCTACAATCTAAGCTATATGCTTGCCAGCTTCAGTAAGGCTAGATTCAATACAGATAACTCTCCAAATGGCCTATAAAAGCCTATAAAAGTATACCTACTAGACTACAATAAGACTGTAAAGCACAGAGGTGGAAACATCAAAGTCCGAGGCTGTTTTTCTTATAGTAGTGTAGGCGAGCTGGTGGTTACTGGTGGGATGATAAAGTCAAAAAGGCTTTTTAGATGCAAAAATGCAGAAGACAATGCTCCACTGATCTAAAACAAACCATTTAAGCCTTTTAGTTTTAAATGAATGTCTCCTGATTTGACATTTTGTTTCCTAACACAATGAATTTAATTCATTTTAAAGTACAATGTCCAAGTAGTTTTGGGATCAGTGTATGTTCATGTTTGTTCAAATAAAACAGGTGAAATATGGCCTGAAATAAAGGCCTAGTTTATAGTCACTGTTTATAGTAATTTCTTGTTATACCCATTCCTTATGTTCAGCTGTTTTATACACACCTGTTCATCATGTCATCACATCATTTTTGTAGTTTCCTAAAGAAAATTTAAACCCTATGAAGCTGAACGGTAGTGAACGGGGGTCTCAAATACTTGTGTTTTCTTTTAAATAGGACACCAATAGAAATGGAAGATGGGTCACCTGAAAAAGAGAAGCAGGCCAAAAGCAAATATTTAACACGTCTCCACTAAACATGGATTCACTCAGACACTCCTAATGTCACCTTGCTCTCAAGCGGTTCTGAGGTTTTACTTCAATTTCATCCTCCTTGTCCACCAAACTTGCACCAGGTCAACTACATGGCTCGGCCCCCCGGACCCTCACAGCTCCCTGCAATAGGTGTAATTATGATGGATGGGGCAATTTCTGCTGGCTCTCTTTTGCCAAGAGGGTCGTACCTATCGTGCTTCCTCACCACTGTAATGACTTTTTAATGGACTTTTTTTTAGTCACAAAAGAGCAGCACTATGGCGCCAGTCAACAGTGGACCTGTGGAGTCTCTATTATCACAGTTAATAGCGCTCTATGACACTTCCTACTATTTATTTATTGACGAGGATGCCACATGTTGGCTTAGTGGCTTGTGGCACTCTCTACAATATTACATGGGAATACAAGGCTCTGTTTACACCTGACCTTAAAATGCATCCTGTATCAAGAGTAATTTCAGTGTAACTGCATCTGTGTTCAGAATGTGTTCTGATCTAGCTATCTGGGACTGCAAAAATACAGCACACCCTTAGGCTCTGCCTTAGCCAGCCTGGTTAAAGGCAATTGTAAATATTGCTCAAGGAAATGAGACCCAATTAATATCTGGGTGAAAAAGTTGCATTTCATCAGGACAAGTGTAAACATGTTTTGTCTGAATTGAATGATGAACCAATCGGAATCAGAATCAGAAAACTTTATTGATCCTGGAGGAAATTGCTTTTTTTGATCCCAGAAAAAATTGATCCCCACCCACTTAGACCCATAGATTCTTAAATAACCTTAACTGCAAATGATTAAGGTTACAAAATAAAAAGCATGCAAAGGTTACAAGATAAAATAAGGTTATAAAGTAAAGGTTACAAAACAAAATAAGGTTACAAAATAAAAAGTACACATCTATATGTGGTTAGGATTGTGCTTATTCCTTCCCGTCCCAAAAAAAAATCTTTTTTTTTTTTTTTAACTCTTACACTTAAAATACAAAAAAACATTACTTCCCCCCCCCCCCAAAAAAAACTTCTCAAAATTCAGGAGAGCAAATTCTGTCTTTGAAAAAGAGCAAAAAGAGGTGAAAAGTTTACCTAAATCATTAAACATTTTTAAAAAAACATTACACTGAACACGAGTGGCACAGATCCGTGCCGGAAGCGCAAAACATGGTAAATTGTCACCATACGGCAAAATAACTCCTATAATTGGAAAATACGGAAGTTCCCCCAGTTTGTGTTGATGTTCCAGGTGTCAGACGTCATGCTGAGCTTTGTTTGGTGTTCCTGTATCACGCAGAACCAAACTTTATATTGTTCTTATCTTTGTGTCTCTGTGTGTCTGTGCAGATAAGCAATTTCATCTGGGATCAATAAAGGTTTCTGATTCTGATTCTGATTAACCATTGGCTGAATTATTCACAACCGGTAGATTTTTGTATCATAGATGTCCAGGCTCCTTGTTTTAAAAAGTTCACAGCCATGTACTGAACTGAGAAAAAAAAAAAACATGCAGTCAAAGGCTCTGTTTACTGCAGTAATAAATAAGTCACAGGCAGGATAATGACCACATGCACACATCATGTAGCAGTAAGTGATCCTACATAACTTGCGTAACCTAGTAAACCTTCATTGACATTCTATGACATGTACCTATGAGTCTGTACATGAGATTTAGATGAATAAACACTGCTGCATCAGGCTCATTTAGGAAATACAAGCTCTGTGGAACTATCAGCAGCAATATTGCAAAAGAGCGTGCAGGTCTGCAGCTCAGCTGCAAGCAAAACGAGGATGTGAGAGCGGACAGGGCGGACGTTGTCGGTCAGCTAATTGCTGAAGGCTCTCAAAAGCCCCACCTGATCTCATCCTGCTGATTTCAGCACTTGTGGCATCTAAAGCGGAGAGAGGTGCATCCTCACAACCCATTTATTACATTCTCGGCCCCATTTACACGTCTCTGAAGACCTATGAGGCCCTGCTTTAACTCTCAATCATGAATTAAGCTGTCGGGCTTTACCATGTTTATGAGTGGAGGCCGTCATCGAATTTAATTTGAAATGGGATTCGGGTCAAAGTGTCTGTTCAGCAAACACACATAGTGCTCGCTCTTTCGCAGTAATTAGCATCTCGGACAAAGACGACTAGAGTGGGTTTAAGAAGCCCCTACATGCTGATGCTGCACACACACACTGTGTAAATTAAGGTACTTTAAATACAGAACATGAGCGCAATGATTTCAGTACAGTAACAAAAAGAATTCTTGTTTAAAACGTGCACATAACATGCACATAAAACTGTACCCCCGCTAGGCCCCTCCATCTCTTCCGAGGGTCTCTCATTTGTTATTGTCTATTGAAATCCCAGTAATAGAAATCAGTAATCAGAAATCTGGGTGCATTCTATGTATTTCTGCATTGTTTATAGCTCAAACTAACGCAAAGACAAACTACAACTGCAATCAGTTTCAGTTTCGTAAGCCAAGCATATTTGTAGAGTAAATAATTACAGCTCTGACATTTCATTCATACTGTCATTTTGTACACATCCCCTACAGGGAACAAACTGAACTATGGACGTTTTTGCTATTTTAGTGCCCAGTTTGTATTTATTTGCTTTATTTTAGTTTAGCATATTGACAAAAAAAAAAAAAAAAAAATCTAATCTATGCCATAACTTTTGCACAGGCATCATTTTATATGTTATTCTTCCAGTACGTCAAATTCAGCAAATAAAAATACATTTAAATTTAAATGTGGAGAAGTGTGTTTTACTTATTTTCGCTTAGAAAATCAACAAAACTGAGACAGTATCTATGGTCCATGTATAAAATACAAAATTTAGTGTAAATTAGTAGGGCCCCACTCATGCCACAATCACAGCACTTTGGCTGATATATATCATAAAACAGAAATGAGAATTGCTGTACTGAATGTTAAGAAATGGCCTAACTGTAACTTAAGTTATGCACTCTTATCCACAGTGACTTACAAACAAATCACGTTACAGATCTAAGTGAATGTAACATTAGGAGTCTTGTCTAAGGACCTGTATCCTAGTCTGGGTCATTCCATACCAACTCGGGCAGACCCCCCAGTTCATGGATGCTCTCAAAAAAAATTATATGAAAACTTCTGTTAAATTCATGGGGCCTTGTAAAATACGTTTTCAGTTGTGAATTTTTGATTCCAACATATTTTGTGATATTTTTGATAAGTTTCTAAATGTAGTATATTATAGTCAGCCATCTATGGGGTAAGTTTTGGGTGAATTATTCACAAATGGCAGGTCTTTACTTATTCTTGTACTGCAGATGTCTAAACTGAATGTTTTACAGTCATTTTTCATCCATATTATATTTAATCTTTAGATCTATTTAAAAAAATAAAGCCGTTATGATGCTGTTTCATAATTTTTATATAAAAATGTATTTTTGTATTTTTACTGGTTCTAATAATACATTCAGTGGTTTTATTTCATAGGTATATATTTGTACTGTGTTGACTTCCAAGGTTTTCTGTTTTGTGTGATCCATTTTAAACCTGTTTTTCTCTGGGTTCAGTAAATTTGCAAGTTACAGCTTGTAATGCTTTCATTTGTTGCATACTAGATTAATGTCTCTTGTTTCATGTGTTGGTGGCATACATTTTTTTATGCAGGACCAAAACCTTCTAGATGTGATAGAACTATATCAATACTACACAATATTTGATTATAAGAAAACGAAAAGGAGAGGAGAAATTAATTTTGGAAATCAAGATTCTTTGTTAGGGTAAATTTGACAGTAAAATATTCAGCAACAACTATTCACATGAATACATGTTTTAATTATCCTTAGGGTTTCCAGAATGTTCAGTACAAAATTCAACCCACCCCAGTCAAAAGTAAGCAGTTGGTGGCCAAACTTTTAAAATCCTTGACTAAAATAAGTATTTGGAGTAGAGCTATAGGATATTGTAAGTTTTTCATGAATTTAATAGAAATTTTCACAAACTTTGAGGAAACCCATATGTCCATATTTGTGTACTGAATTTCCTCCAAGCCATTGCTTTAGCATGGCTACACCTGGTCACAAGCTTTAGTGTTCCCACTTCTAGGCCAGGCTGTCAAGGTCATTCTTAACAATAAAATAGAGAAGCTGTCTGGACAAAGCCAGAGGCATGTTAAGACACTGGCTGGCCTCCCAGACAACCCAAACACTCACGCACAGCTGTGCTAGCTTGGCAAAGAAGCTAAACAGCTTCTGCTGCAGGTTTGACTGGCATGATCTGACTCAGGAGAGAGAGGAGATGATCTCTGAACCGCAGCGTAGGGAAATGGAAGCCGTCCAGAGGAGGATAAACCCAGACAAAGCACCTGCTCTTCACAGGATCCCCCCGAGTGTGTGGCGCCTTCACTCACCGGATCTCCTCAGCAACCTCTCAGAGTCCTCCATTGCCCATGTCCCTCTGAAATCTTCAGTCATTGACAGCATCCAAAAAATAGTAGCAGAGTCATCCAGTGAAGACTCTTCTTCTTGCGAAACAGAAAGCACTTGGAGTTGAACCGATAACTCTATCTTGTTTTTGCGGCTCCGTAATCACCCCCTGGGGCAGCCCCAAATCCTAAAAGCTTAGAAGCTTACAGGTTTCAGCCAGGCACGAGAGAAGTGAGGGCGCTGAATATATTTGCTACTGTTATTTACCATTGTCATTTGTGGCTGATGCAGTCACACATTCTTGATGTTAACTTAGCATCTTTGCATCATTATTGTATTATGTAGGGCTGGCCTGAACAGAATTTATAGGCTTTGAATATTCTGGTGTTTGCAAAGTAGTTCTCAAATACTCATGTATATTCTCTTCTCATGTGCTGTATGTTGCTATTGAACCAGCGATTGTATCCTCTCATTCAAATACAGTTTCTGTGAGCTATGTAGATAACAAGGTAAATGAACATATTAGAATTATTTTATCACCATCAGGATTTTACTTGGCCACAGGAGATTTTATTACACTTTCTACACATTTACGCATCCCTTCTGACAAATCCATGCCAAGACATGGATGGGCTGTAACATGTCAAATAAGGAGACTGGATTGGTTTTTGCTTACCTTGCTTGTAGTGACAAGCAAGGTAAGAGTTCAAGATTTTAATATTTTAAAAGGGCCCACATCATGGAAAACCAAATTTTCCTCACTTTTATGTTGTTACACTTTCAAAATTGTACCTCCAGCACCCCTCAGTTCATGCAGTTCATGGATGGAAAAACAGGCTGCTTTGAATTCGCTGTTTTCATGTCACAAAAACCATCACATTAACAGCAGTTTATCCTCGGCTAACATGCTGCTAAAGGGCGAACAGGAGGACATATGTAAATGTATTCAAAACAGTGAATTCAAAACAGGCTGCTCCTGCAGCTTAATTTCATTTCAAAATATGGACGTATGTGGACCAGGTAGTGATGGGTATTTTATGGTGTTTACGTACCACACTAAACAATTTTATATAAAAATGTTTACGTTGCCATGGTATGGGGTCTTTACTATTCCAGCACCCAGAACTCTATTTGCCATGTATGCATCATGAAGTTGATTATCATGTACAGTAATTTTGACACATTTCCTTTGCACACACAAAAGAACTGAACTCAAAGCACACGTATAATAGAAGCCTAACGCTTCAGCACTTGCCCATAGGCTTTTATTGCTGTGTTTTGACTAAATGGGTTTGCGGTGTTTATTGGAGTGGAGGTAAACATGTCGAAATGATAGTCTATGGCACCAGACTGCCTGATACAGATGGGGCAGAGGTAGATTAGATTGAAAAATGCTAGAGCATTCCTTTGAAAGTGTTTCAATGGCCATCTTTCTATTGTAAGAATCACTGCAACTGTGCAGCAATGTTCATGACAGACAGGAAAGCAAAATTTGGAGATAGCCTCTGACACCCCTAAAACACACACACTTGTTTTGACTGGCATGTTCGCTCCCAGGAGAGCGACCTCTTCTCTGAACTGCAGCCCAGGGATGGGGAATCCAGTCAGATGAGGATAAATCCAAGCCAAGCATCAAAGCTTCATACCTTTCAAGCTTAGAGACATGAAACCCTTAATATTTAGGACGAGTGCCATGTCTTGCTTCTGCCACTTAAAGGGGAACTATACCAATTTCTCAAATTTTACCAGATCAGATTTCTTTACACTGGTGGTCAATGGAACCAGGGGTCACAATGTCTCCAGCACAAATATAGGCATTTTTTTTACTATCCAAACCCATCAGTGAACCTACATATCTTCTGAGCTGTTGAGGCTCAGAGATGAGAGCCGCTTTAACCCTTAGAAGACAAGCGGCACAGATCCAGCACAAATAATGGTAAATTGTCTTCATATGGCAAAACTCCTTATTTGGAAGTTCCCCTGGTTTGTGTTGATGCTCGAGATGTCAGACGTCATGCTAAGCTTTGTTTGGTGTTCCTATGTCACATACAACCAAAGTTATTGTAATTTAAAAAACATGTAATAATAACAACCTCTACTGGGGTTTTAAAAATGGTGTCACACACAAATGAACATAAAGAACAAAAATGCCCCAATTTCTTTTATTTTAGATCTTAGAAACAAACAGAAAAAACTGAAGACCTTTGAACCCGGGAGAACCTGGGGATGGTTTCTGGCCACAAATGGGTGGGGAAAACAGAGAGGGAGGGGGGTCTGGAGAGCGGCAGAGCAGCAGCGTGCCGAGTGAAAGAGTAGCAAACGGCGAGCATGTAAGTGTATCCCTCCACCATGAACAGATTTTGAAAGTGTTTCCAGTCCAAACTCTTCTCAAAACTCTCAGACAACGTCTCAGACCCCATCAGTGTATTCGTAACTATTTCATGTAATAACTTTCTGTGAGGGAGCTTTGAGAGCCATTAAACTCTTCAGACGTTCCTGATTCTAGAAGCGAAGCACTTCACACCAAACCACTCAGAATGGCTGTGTTTACCTCTCGGTGCTTTAATTATGCAGAAATTTCGAAAAACCGGCGGAATGTCCCTTTAAACCGGTCGAGGGTCGATTTTATTGACTCAGACTTGAAAGTGGACTTGAGCTGACCCAGTTCATTCTCCAGTTTAAGCCGTTTAAGCTGGGCCCAGAGTGCACTGCATGTTTGCCTGCTGTCAACTGCCTGCTCTGCTGTGTACACTGCCAGGCTCGGCACGCTTATGAATATGAAAATCCTCCGTGGAAAACTGAGATATTGAGGTTGAATTAATACGTTCACAAAGACACACAGTTTCCTATATCGAACCTGTCCGTCATACACACACCAACACTGTCACATGCCAAAGCCCACACCCATGTGAAATAGTTGAAAAACACATACTTGATGTGCACATTGGCACAGGGCAGCCTGTCCCAAAACACTCACCAAAAAAAAAAAAAAACAGCTTTGTCAACTTCCAATTTTCAGACACCTACACATTCTAGTTGTCTAAATAATTCATAGTTTCACTAATCCCCGTTTGTGCGCATTCAGCACAAAACCCATTGACTGTTTGACGCTTGAGCGAGAGAGAGACATACAAAAAGTGCAGAGGCCAGTATTCCTCGGCATTTAAGTTTGACAAGAGAGGGAATTTGCTGTCTCGGTGCTGAAGCATAATAGAGCATCACTCTTATTCAGATTTGCCTTCAATTGCCCCCTTTCTCAATTCTGCATCTAAATACTGCCCCCTAGTGGTCCTAAATAGAGGACGAGGGGACCGTTTTTGTATTTTAATCACTAATGACTTTCAAGGTAGACTGTGTATATTGAAATGGTACAAATGAGATTTTTTAGATGTCACTTATTTAAGGTTATTAATTTCCTATCAATGTACTGCATTTGCAGAAGCACTGGATCAAGCATATGTCATTTCATTAACATTAGGGCAGCACAATATGGACAAAACATGTCCATGTATGGAAACGAGGCTGCAAAAACACCCCACTTGCAAAATATAGTTTTTGTGAGGTCACAAAACCAACCCTATTTGCAAATATCTATTCATTCAGTCTACAGCAGTTTAGCCTCACCCTTTTATGCTTAAGTTCTAAGCGTGTTTCAGTCATGTTGCCTTTTGAATCAGCTGCAATACAGGATAGCCAATCAGTAAAGACAGGATTTACATATATCAGGCATAGTAACAAAAGCAGGGTGTTTAATTAAATGATAAACAGAGGTTGGAAAATGGTGTTGCAAGAATGAATTATTGTGAAATATTCTATTCTATCTTAGTACACAATCGCACACAAATGTCATGGAAAAGGAATAGGTAGAAAATATGTAGAATTGGTGCGCAGAGACCGATATCGCAATAATGATTAATATTAATATAGCCCCCAGACTAAAATGATACAAGAAATAATGAAAATGACCTGTATTTAGAGAGCAACAAAATCTTACACAGAACTGATATATGGTTCTCTTAACTTGGCAGAAGTGCTTTAAGTTCCTTTTATGCAAATGATGCTTCCTAAAGGTATGATATAAAGAACAAATGAACAAATGTCTGTCAGAACTCCTTTTGGTAATGTAATTTAAAAGATGTTCGTAAATACTCAAGCATTCATTTTTAAAGTAATTCAATGTCTTTGCACACACTACGCAGTCTGTATGTTTATATTTATATATAGTTATTTGTCTATGCATGTGTTAAGTCTATAGCCTTCAAAGTAATGAAATTCCTTACAGCTTCCTACTAATTATTTGAAGCCCAGAGAATGAGGGCAGCTGAGAAGATCATCAGGGTCTCTCTCCCCTCTGTCAAGAACATTTACACCACACACTGCATCTGCAAGCCCACCAGCATTGTGAATCAACCCACATACCCCTCACACAACCTCTTCTCCCGCCTTCCGTCTGGCACAAGGTCCCGTAGCACACGGGCCACCACTGCCAGAATGGGAAACAGTTTCTTCCCTCAGACTCCTCAAACAGGACTGAATCATTAACTGTACTACCCCCAAAACACGCACACACCCCCCCCCCCCCCCCCAAACTTCCTTCACCTAAAACATTTTATACACACACACTGAACTGTTCTGCCCTAAACAAAACACCCCAACTGCCACTATAAATATCCTTCTATTCATTAAATACTGTACATTCTGTCTTGCTGCTGCTATTATTTGCACAATTATTTATTGCTGTCTACCTCTATACTTGCATTTTTTGAACACTTAACAACTCTGCTGCTGGAATACAGTATCTACCATTACACTGTATTCAGTCAAACTGTACAGTAGCTGCTTTTGTGCACTAAAGGCACTTTTCCATAGGTATACAGGAACCGTGCTGTACCTAAATCGTACTGCCAGAGTACAAAAGTTGTAGCACACTTTGATTTTCCAGTGTATCTCAGCCCGGTTACACCGTTTTTGACACGTCGGCAGCGTAATCCTCTCCCCACAGTTTACGGTCAGTCGTCGCCCCAAAACCACGTCCAAGGAGTCGACCCAGCAGAAAGTTTTTCTGTCAGAGCTGCTTCTGATATTGTGGTCTTTTATTTTTTACGATCTCATAATCTGTTTGAGATTTTTTGTTTTTCTTTACACTCTTTAGCTGTGCAACAGAAACCTAACCCAGCTAACTAGTTAGCAATGGCGTGGTACACCTTCGTGTTTCTCACAATGTTAAAGATAAATTTGTTAACGTCATAAAACACTCCCAGTGAAATTTATCTTCAGTCCAAACAGACAGTAGTGCTTGTACTTCATCAACTTCCCAGTTGTTAGTTTGTATCTCTATTGTTGTTTTTTGTGCGGACAGCAAAAAAAAAAAAACGTGGCCTTCTACTATGTTGTGATTACTATGTTGATTTGACCAATCAGAAAGCAATGACGCAGTCAGCTCGGCTGCAGCCTGCATTCGGCTCAGCTATTGAGCAGCTCGGGTACGGATCACTTTATTTGTAGTGGAAAAACATTTGTTCACGTTATGGCACGGTTCCTTGTGCCAGTGGGAAAGCTCTATAAATGTTGTCTCATCCTGTTGTATTATTGTTCTTCTGTTTTTCTCGTTGCACTCTGTATATTCCTGTCCAGTCTGCACTTGTGTAATCTTGTGGTGTTTGTTTTTGTTCTTGTGTTGCACCAAGGTACTGGAGGAATATTGTTTCATTTCCCTCTGTACTGTGTATACGGCTAAAATGAAAATAAACATACTTGTCCTGCATGACGCCAAGCAATGCAATCATATTACAATAATTACATATCATATACAATCTGCATGTAAACAAAGAGCTTCTGTCTCACTCTTGGAGGAGCAAATGTGTAAAGGTCAGACTACCTAAAGAAGCAAATAATAAGGAAAAATTTAATCGAAAAAGATATTGGCCATAAATTACAGCTAGTCACCATCATGCTGTCATGAGGTCATTCTGACTGCTCTGCGTTTGGTCTACTTAATGTGCCGCAAGTATTAGGCTATAAATACATTCACATTTCCTCCGACGCTCCATCAGATTCAAATTATGCTTCATTGTGAGATGACATGGAGGAAAAAATGACTTTAGCCAAAGCAGAAAAAAGTAGGTTATTATCTTTAATGTTGTATAATAGACACGTTTCAGGCTCTGAAGGAATGGTGGACCAGTCAGGCCAAGCTGGTATCACCCACAAAGGGTTGCGTTTCTGTAACACAGTTCAATCTAGCCCAAGATGTACCCCCTCTACTGTGCTCAGGCACACTCTGCCCAACACACACGATTCATCCAATCAGCTAATCAACTTTGGACTTATTTAATCAGCTATGTTACGCTTGGTCACGGATCCATGACTGATGAAGACGAGGGAGTGCCTGAGAAATGGATTGGGATATTGTATTCCGAATCACAAGAGATGAGGAACACTCATTTGATTTGTTACCGTCCCGCTACGAGGAGCGAGCAAGTGTCCAAGTCTGAATGACATTTCCACATGGAGTCCAGTGTCCTTGGCACGCTTCCAACATTACAGATTCATAATGAAGCGCTTGACCTCTTTCAGGTATTCCGGTTGGAGATAATCCTGAAGCTCATTGGTTGTCACCCACGCAAAAGAGTCCTTGTCGAGTGGCAAACGGGCACTGTCAGACAGTAGAGCTTTGAAGAAGAAAATCTTGGCTCCTACTCTGCTCTCGGCCCGGATATTTTTGGGGAATTTGTATTTGTAAAATCCGCAAGGGGCATTGCCCAGAAAAGTCGCCTTCAGCTCAGCACCTACACAGATAAAATTAATGAGTTTAAGGTTCATCAAAAAACAAATGTTATATACTATGAATATACTACAACTACTACTACTAAAATTACCACTATTACTACAACTAATCATTATTATTAGTATTGTTATTATGAACTCATTAATTACAGAAGCAAAATCAGGTGTACTTTTTTATATTATACTGTTGTATAGCTTTCATTCTATTGTTTTTGCTGCTCTTACCTTTGTACTGTCACTTTCTGCCGTAGCAATGCAAATTTCCCACTTGTGGGACTAATAAAGGTTTATCTTATAAACTTAAAGTACGCTATTTCCAAAAAAGTTGTATAAAGCAAATCATGTAAACCCTATATTTAACACAAAATAGCACAAAAGCAACATATCAAATGTTGAACCTTTGAACATTTTTGAAACTTTGTTAAAATCTTATTGTTTTATGAAAAACAAATGAGGTTTAACAACACTCCGTTTGGGAACTGAGAAGACCAGTTGCTGGAGTTTTGAAAGTGAAATGTTGTCTCATTCTTGTCTGATATAGGATTTCAGCTGCTCATCAGCTCAGGCTTGTATTTGTGTGAGAGGCCTGGCATCCATGATTCCCAAAAATAATTTAAAATTTTCATTTATCAGACCACAGGACAGTTTTCCACCTCGCCTCAGGTACAGAGAAGGCAGCAGCGTTTCTGGATCATGTTTGTTTCTGCTTTCTTCTTTGCATGGTTAGAGTTTTAACCGGCATTTGTTCCCAAGCCCATGCACTGATTTCCACTACACAACAGATTCCCACTACAGAAGACCATGCCCATTAAAAATCTGACCTGTTACTAATAAACCTGTTTAGTTGTGAGATTTTTCTTCTAGAATTCTATAACTTTTAAAACTTTTTTTTTCCCTGTTCCAACTTTTTTTTTTTTTTAAGTGTTGCTGGCATCAAATTCAAGATGTGCATATGATAGCTCATAAATCAATACAATTTCCCAGTATCAACATAAGATCTTCTATTTTCAGTTAAACATGGGTTTACATGATTTGCAAATCATATCATTGTTTTTATGTACATTACATCCAGCATTCCAACAAAAAAGCATAACTCTTCCCAAAAACTACACACTGTAAAAGGCAGTTTCATAAAAGCGTATTTTAAGAAGAAATAATAAAAAAAAAAGCCTACAAAAACCAAAAAGTGTGTGTTTGGGGGGGTCCTATACTTTTCATTGCAAAGTTGACCCTATTTTTTGTTTAATTTGTATATTAATGACTGGGCCTTAAACAAAAATCACAGCTTTCCTGTGAAAACAGCATCACAGTTAAACTAAAAAAAAAAAATACATCCTGCAGTTGAACATGACTGTTAAATCTTCTGCGCTCTGTACATCAAAATCTCTCCTTTTTACACCATGCTGAACCTCCACATTGTGTGAACATTTCATAATGAATACATCAATAAAATGGCAACAATTTCCCCCGGACCTGCTACATTAATCTACATTCAAGTACAGAATTTTTTTCTCTCCTTTTACAAAGCTTCCATTTGGAGATACTAGGTTTAGTTGCAACAGTGATGAAACATAGTATAAAAGACAGAGGGAAAGAGAGCGTCACCTGGCAGCCTGGCGAGGGCACGCTCTGCTGTCTGTCTCAGCGTCTCTCCTGCCTCCCACGGCAGCTGAGGCAGGAGCCAGAGCTTCTGATTGCCAACATCCTGCTTCACCAGCAGCACCAAGCTGCGTTCCAGGCAGCGCTCCGAGGAGCTCACATCTGTGGTGTCAGAAGCTACAAGACATTCGGAGATCACAGAATCAGTATGAGGCACTTTGCATGTTTGAGTAGCTTCTTGTTGTGCATGCTGATGTTTACAACATAGTGTCAAGATTTTTTATATATATATATATATATATATATATATATATAAAATAAACACCATATATAGACAAAAGTATTGAGACACCTGACC
>JBBPCZ010000040.1:231829-249551 GCA_037974445.1 Brycinus macrolepidotus | reverse complement strand
TATATATATATATATATATATATATATGTATATATATATATATATATAATACAAAACTCTTCTCAACCTCGTTTGCAAATTTATGTTTACTTTCATGTTTATGTGATCCTCAGTTTCTGCGTACATACTTTTTTAGCTACTACCTTCTTATTCAGAATAAAATGACAGAAGGTCAAAGCTAAAGGCCCTCAGTGCAAATTTCAGCACCACAAGGCTGGACAGCTCCAGCCTCCAGTCTGACCAGTCTGACCTGGTCTGTTAGCCAGTGGCAGAGCTGCTTTTCCTTAGCCACTTATTAAAATTACACTCAGGGCTTCACAATATATCATCTGTAAATCATCATCGCAATATCAGTCTCTGCGATACTGATATGCTAACGAGCCTCTAACCAATCACAGTGTTTCTGACAGGGCAACCAATCACAGCTGCAGGTGAGTTACTGGGCACTTTTGTGAACTGAAGTGTTTATATAATCTAACAAAAGTCAAATTATATTTAACCATTAAAGATGTTTTGAAAAGCCTTTATTATTTTTCTCATTTTTGTGTACGTAAAATATAATTCATAATTCATCGTAAGTCATTATTACATTCATCGTTATCCCTTATTACATTGCATTGATCTAATATCTCTTTGACGCTTTGCTTTTAAGACTGATATATGTAAATGACCTCTTGTCTGATTGGTTGCCCTGTATTTTGAAACTTTAACAATGTTTAGGTGCTTCTAACCCTTTTTATTTCTAGCAACATTATGATATTGGTCCTTTCTATATAGATAGGCATTGTAATTGCAGTATGTAACAGTACAATCGCAATAGTAATATTTTGTCCATATTGTGAAGCCCTCAGGTGTACCCACCTTTCTCAGTCATTCACTCAAGGATGCACTGTTACTGAAGGCAACCTTCTGGCCTACCAAGGGTGACATTTTATTTCAAACATTGACTCTGCTGCAGTGGATGACGCCTAGTTGCACTTACACGTCCAAATAACGTGCAAGTGCACGGCTGCAGAAGGTCACATTCTACCCAAAGCACTCGCCATTGCAGGTGGTAGATTTAAGGCTGAGGTTAATTATTAAATGTCAGAGTGATTTCTGATCTTATCAAATCAACAGTAATTTAGAGCCTTTGTTAAAAAAAAAAAAAAAAAGGCTTGTCTGCTAACCTTTAACTATGAAAGGTTAAATGAACGAAGTGCACTGCATTGACAGATTGTAGGGCATATTATTTTGTCGGGTAATTACATGATTTTATGGGTCCAAGCTTCCTCTTGAGCTTCAAATGTGGCTTCTTCCAAGACGCTAAATGTTATACACACATCATGAGGGTACTGATGATTCATTTAGGGAGGCTCTGTATACATTAAGCTGTAGCTGCCGCCCAAGCTGTAAGTGTATTTTTAGTATTTGCTTGGATACTGTAATTATTAGTATGTGTCAAGCGCACAAACACACACTGCTCATAGATTTCGCTGTAGAATCCAGTGGCAAGTGCATAATACATAGTTTATTCTTTAAAGGTGCGAAAAGTGTTCTTCAGAGCAGTGCTGTAGAAGAATGAGCTTCTTTTCACTAGATGGTTCTTTAGGAACCTTTATTGTACAATATGATGTGGAAAGGTAGAGCAGGGATGGGCGATATTAATGAAATTATATTTCACAGTATTTTAAGACATTTTCATGCTATGCAGGACATATTTTGTTTACCTGAGGTTTGATAAGTTGGAATAGACACATTTAAACTGGTACCTTAATACCAATAAATACTACTTCATTAACCACTTTAATACCAATAAATACTGTCTTAACACTAAAATATACTACATTAATACTTATAAATTCTGCTTTATTATCAATACATACTACATTAATATAAATAATCTTAATACCCAATAAATACTACCTTAATACTAGTACATGCTGCCCTAATATCAATAAATACTCTCTTAATACTAAAACATACTACGTATCTTAATACAAATAAATACCACCCTATATACAATAAATACTATCTTAATGCCAAAGTACTACCTTAATACCAATAAATATGACTCAGTTGGCAATGAACACTACTTTAATACCAAAATATACTACTTTAATACCAATAAATACTGTCTTGATACCAATAAATACTGCCTTATTATCAATAAATACTATCCTAACACCAGTCAGTACTATCTTCATACCATTAAATACTACTCAGTTAGCAATAAATACTAATTTAAAACCAAAACACGCTACCTTATTACCAAAAATACTACTTAATTACCAATAAATACCATCTTATTCCCAAAACGTACTAACTCAGTAACAAAAATACTGCTCTCTTAACACAGTCAGGATTCACACAATAAGGCAAATAGTCTTAATCCTTGTTTTGATGGTGCTGATGATATTCACGATCAGGGCCTCTTGTTGCTATAAAGGGTTTGTGGAGCCACTTAGCCACCCCTGCCCTCAACCCCCGCCCCCCCCTCCCCAATACGCACCCTCAAGCATGTATTTCTTTTTTTTATATAGTTGTTTATCTTTAGTGTCATCAGTTGCCATGATATAACAATATATTATAAACACATCATTAGTGATCAGTTACATTACTGGAAATTATTATTTGCATTAAGCGATGTCATGAAATATGTGGTTTGTTAATTTTATTTCTATAGACAATATTGCTGTTTATTGGTTTTGTTTGTCTCAATATTTTTATTGTGTTTACACCACACTGTCAGAAAAGAAAGGGTACCGCACAGACCTATTGTTGTTCCCGAAGGCACAAATGTTGTGAATGCTCCCTCTAAAAGGGTTTTAAAGGTACACTAAATTCACGTTCCCAGGTGAAATACACATATTTTTATGTTTTCTTGACTGATTTTTTAAAAATGTCTTTATAAGCCCATATGGTACAATCATAACCCTTAACTAAAGGTACTGAGGATTCGTTCTTGATGGTACCACCACAGTGAATGCGGTGTTCTTTTTTGAATGTAGCCCTAGAATATTTTTACAGACCTCTAAATAATGTAAATGCACCAATTAAAGGTTTTTTTTCTGAGAAACAAGCATCCAGCCTGAGAACCATTTAGTAACAGAGTGTATGTTTGATGTGTGCATAGTTGAGTTTGGATGCAGAAAGTGCCACAGGTTTACATCCATCTTTGAAGAGGCCCATGTGCTTTTGAAGGAGGAGTCTAGCTCCTTTTGAAGCACCAGGGCGTTGGGAAAAAAGGGAGATCAAACCGTGATAGAATGTGCGCAAAAGAGGCTTGGTCTAAGGACACATTTGATGTCCCATTGCAATCCCTGGTGGACAACTGAGCAGGCAGGGCCTGGGGTCTCTGGGGGGGGGGGGGCAGAGGGGAAACACACTATTTTGATGTGGTCTTTTAAAGAGGGGAGGGACAGTGGCTTATTACAGTGTAGTGCTGGGGGGACTGGGAGGTTATTTTCTGAAAGCATAGCGGTGACTGTTTCCACACAGTAGGAGTGGTTATGCATAAAACGACCGTTATGTGTGTTGCAGTAGCACAAATGCTGTCTTGGTAACCCCTTGTTAAACTGGGATGCATCATTTCCAAATGAATCAACTATATCAGTATAGTTGATGTGGTCAAAAGGTTGATATATATCAACCTTATGATCCAATATAATGAACCACTCATGAGACAAACAGAACCAATAAACAGCAATATTGTCCTTATAAATAAAATGAACAAAGCATATATACCATGACACTGCCAACTGCAAATAATAAATTACAATAATGTAACTGATCATTAAGATATTGTGTCAGTAAAAATCATGGCTACCAAGGACACTGAAGATAAATAACTAATAATAAAGAAAAAATACCTGCTTGGGGGTGGGGATGGGTGGGTGGCTAAGTGACCCATTATAGCAAGAAGTGGCCCTGATTGTGAATATATATATATATATATATATGTGTGTGTGTGTGTGTGTGTGTGTGTGTGTGTGTGTATGACCATTTATGACTATATGACCATATAAACTATATATCAATAGTTGATACGGTCCTTACATGGGGCCATCGTTCTCATAGAGTTATTAAATTCAGTCGTAAAAAGGAATATCTAATAGGCCTAGGGGTTAAAGGGTTAACACTTCAGATTGGAGAGAAGAACTGTGAGCGAAGTGGCCGCAGATGGCTGATTCTAGGGTCAGTGGTAGCATGTCACCCAGCAAGGGGTCTCTGTCAGAAGGCTTTGTCATGTGGCTCCCCTCCTGCTCTACTCGGAGCTGAACTGACACCAGGACTGACAGGCCAGGACCTTCATTAGCCTGACCGGAGTCACGGCCCCTCACTCTGACTCATTAAATATCACTTAAAGGAATAGTCCCGTAGTTCACCCACTAAATACGGAAGGAGTGTTAACCGAAAATGCTGCTGTGGTTCACAATGAATGAAAGCTGCTGGGAAAACAGCACTACTTACCGATTGCTGACTACTAAATATCTCATTTAATATGACTGGCCAAAATGATAGTGTAATTAATGTAAAATAGCTACTATGAAGCATCCCAAGCAATTTTATTTACAAAAAGCTGAGGACTGACACATTAAATCTGACTTAGAAGAACAATCCACTAAAAATGCTGTCTCTTGGAATGCAAGGAGTAATTGGTGTGGTTTTATTTACTAAATACTGAATATTCAGTATATGAGTTCCAGTAATTATTTACTTACTTTTTAATAGAATAACTAATCTTTGACATTAATGTTTGGCACCATAATGTTTCAGTCTACATATGCGTAAACCCTTCTTTAGAGTTATTTTGTGTTTAGTGTGATTTTGAAACAAGGACTCAGTGCCCGATCTGTGACTAATCCCCAATTTCTGTAGCCAAAGCAACAGTGAAATGACAAAGCACTTTGAAGATGAATTAGTACTGATATGTGATTCTCCTTTCTAATGATGTGCTAATTGGCTAGCATGCTAGCATAAGATCCAAATAATTAACCCAAATAACAGTTTTGATTAATTGTTGCTTGCTGCTTTTTGTGCAAGACAGTAAAGCCACACAAAAACATCCAATTTGCCATTCTGATTCATTTGTAAGTGGTAATCTAACATTGATTTTTTTCAACTACATTTTTCTTGTATTCTTTTTATTGTCATTATTCGTTAGGGACAATATACTGACACACACACACACACACACACGTATATATCCACAATGTTTATACACACACGTGTGTATGTACAGACTGTTTTTATATACAAACACACACACACATACACATATATGTGTGTGTGAGTGTGTGTGTGTGTGTGTGTGTGTGTGTATGTGTTTTCTACTGTAAAGAGGGGAGGAATACAGCAGGCTGTCTGAAGTGATTGCTTTCGTCTAAACCTAATCTACCTCCTGTGTGTGAGGGAGCTGTCAGGGAGGAGGAATAGAGGGAAAGAGAGAGAAAGAGAGAGTGAGAGAGAGAGAGGAGAGAGAGAGAGAGAGAGAGGGGAGAGAGTATATGGGGCAGTGAAGGATAGGTGAGGCTGAGAGAGAGAGAGAGAGAGAGAGGGTGAGTGAGTGAGGAGAAAGAGATTGAGCAAGCCACCATTCATTTTTCCATAAATCCCTCCGCCAAGCATTTCAACCCAGCGCGCCAGGACAGAGAAATTAATGAAAGGAGGATTGAATAAAAAGCCGTGTAAAATATTTCTGTCACGCTCCCCCAGTAACAAGCCTGTTTGATGAGGCAATGTAATCAAATCACAGCATAAGGGGAGGAGAGTGTTCCACCTTAAAGGCACGATTTTTCAAAGTAAACGCTATTACGTTATTTCGTACCCCCAGCGAAATATTAATTTCACTTCATTCCGTGCGTGCGATAGGTGCTGTTATCTTTCCCAGCCATATGCCGCTTCCTCTGTTTCCCTCCCCAATCAGCTTATTTGATGGGGAATTGTATCCACAGCTGTACACGTCTGGCCACATTTGCATGAAGACAAATCAACATCCTGTGACAAAAATGTTGCTGTGTTGAAATTTTTTTTTTTTTAATTTTTTTTTTATGTATTATTATTGCAGTAACAGGTCGCTGCACTATGATTACAGATCAGCACCTGTTTGAAAAGCTGTGTTGATATCAAAAATACTGGATAACATATGAAAAAGAGAATGTTGCTAATTTGATTTTACCACATCTAGCATTGATTTCATTGTAATTTTAGTCACTTTTAGTCAACTCCTTACTTGTCTAAATAGTCAAATTTTTTTACACATTTGCACATTATATTTCTGATAAGACATTTTTGTATGATTCATTACTGTATTTCTTTTTGTTGATGTCTTTCTACCTGTGGGGTAGTAGAGTAGTTTGAGAATGGTATCTTAAGATAAAAAAAAATCTATCTATCTATCTATCTATCTATCTATCTATATATATATATATATATATATATATATATATATAGATATATAGATATATAGATAGATATAGATAGATAGATAGATAGATAGATATAACTTTTAAAATTAATATTTAAAGAAAAATATACCACATTAGTATCAGCTGACATTCCAGATTTCAGTATTGGTATCAGTGTCAGAAAACTTGGTATCGTGACACCTGTAGATGTCATATTTGGCATCAGTCCTTTTGCACAGTGGTGTTTTCTCAGTGTCCCCTGACTAATCCATACACACTGTGAAAGAAACTATGAGAAATGACCACAAAAAAACCTTTATTGTGTGTACAACAGTAAACACCCTGGACGTCCACGTTTCTGTGCCTCATTCAGGCACAGATTTCGCTTCCATCACAACTTCATTGTGGCCAAGTTGTTTTTTCTTAAAATAGGTCAGTTCAATTTTAAGGGCATTCATTTTTTTTTCCCTCCCCCTCTTCCCCAGAACAATATTTTCTGTTGCTCGCATTGTCGTCGGCCTCGTATCTGGGCTAGCCATAAGAAAGATTGCCTATGGTTTATGAGTCGTAAGTCTGCTAAATTGCGCGGGCACTTATCGCGATCATTAGTTTCCATTCAGATGGCAGAAGGACAAGGAGCGAGCGCTGCTGTTCTCGGCCATCTCTCCCCGCTGAGCCACATCAGGGGCTGAACAGAATGTGAGGCTTTCATTGCGTCTGGGGGATATAATTTCTCCGCTTTTAATAATGCATTACTATTCAACATAGCAGCCATTCTCTTCCCCCAGGACCTTGATTGGAAAGCCTCAAGAGTTCTCCGGCAAATGTTTGGGTTTCATATATGCATGTACCATGATTTGAAAAGAGTTTTTGCCCAGGGAAATTCCAAACTGCCTTACTTTGACCAACGTCAGTCTCCCTCACACTCAGTAGGACCCCATTCGGTTTGAGGTTCTCGATTCAATAGTCGATTCAGTGTCGATTATTGATTATTTGCTGAACAATATACAACAATTTGATGAACAATATACCCTCTGCAATGACTGATAATGAATATTTTACATTTTGATGGACACATCCATTTTTACAGACATGTGCAGAGTTTGGGCACCCCTTGTTTTGGTGTGTTCCTCTAAGGAGAACACACTTCTGCACTTTTTAATGCACAATTACTGTTTATTTGCTAAATTTAACATACTATTAAACGTTTAAAAACATAGAAAAGCCTGTGCCATCGTTATGGCGCAGTTTACATAATGCAGACAGTAAATAAGACCTGGCTACTAAAATATACAGGGAAAAAAGCCATAATTAGGTGTATTCTCTGTAGTTAGTGTATAAACTGAGAAAAACAACAAAATGTAAAATCTGACCATTTGCACATAACCAGATATATTTTGTATTAATATATGAAGTATTTTAGGCTTAAAGGCTCTACTCTGAAAGGCTCTACATGGTTTTTTATTGTTTATTGAATCCATTTTATTGTTTGGACTTGGATTACTCCGATTACTTAAATAAACACAAAATAATCAGTTAATGACTTGTTGATGAACATAATCGACAGCACAGCCCTATTGTTGAATGCCATACTCACCTAAACTCATGTTTTTTTTTTTGGCTTTTTGCAGAGTTTTGTGCACGACAGGTAAATGATATTGCAGCAGATGAAAGGATGCACGATGCACACATGAATAAACAAACGGATGAACAGATGGAAGGACACATAGCAGGGTGGAGTGAGGTAAGCCGAGGGAAACATCCACACTGCTGAATTTGATCACAATTATTCCATACTCCAGCGTTTTTCGTTCACTGAGCCGCAGACATAATTACACGCTTGCTGGAATTATAAATGCTCGGCGCACACCAATAAATCCATTTCATAAGAGCAGCCCTCCTGTGCCTGCCTTCAGCAAAGCAAGAGGCTCATCCGCTAGTGGGCAAACCCTGGAGTGGCCAGTAAAAACAAGGACTCCGGAGATGGCCCTTGAATATATAAAAGGGAATACGGAGAGGACTGTATGGTTTGCGGAAAGGGCATGTGGATCCAGTGCCATGACATTATTAACTCGAGACATTTTTCCAAGCCCACGTAAGTCACCTTATATTACGGCAGGCCATTCAGTAAAGGTCTTTTTCCTCTGGGTTGAAACATTTCAAGAGCGTGTGACTGATAAATCCAGATCTAACGGTGGGCTATATATTTGTATAAACAGATACAACAGATTTATTTGTTTTACAGCATGACAGTCATTTTGTTAAGACAATGAAGGGAGCATTGTTAGCAATTTATGTGTATTCATTTAAAGGGCCCATGTCATTTGATTTGATGTAGCATGTAAACATTATAAAAGAGTCGTTACGTAGCATTCACACCCCAGTCCATTCAGTTCATAAATGGAAAGAAGGCTACAAAAACAGCCTGTTTCGAATTCACAGCTGAAGTGATGTCATAAAAACATATTTGCATACACTGAGCAATCATAACGTTAAAACCACCTGCCTAGTGCTGTGTAGGTTCTCCTCGTCCTGCCAAAACAGCTCTGGTTTCCCAGCAGAACATTGTTCAGAGCACCGCACTGCCACCGCCAGCTTGTCTTCTTCCTATAGTACCATCTCTTCCCCAGGTAAGCGACACACATGAACCTGACTCTCCACATGATGTAAAAGAAGACATGATTCATCAGATAAGACCATTCCATTGCCGCATGGTCCAGTTCTGACGCTCAAGTATCCATTGTAGGCACTTTCAGCAGTGGACAAGTGTTAGCATGGGCACTCTGACCGGTTTGTGGAATCTTAGTGGGATCAGACTAGACGTTCTAGCCTTCACTCCCCATGGGCACCCATGACCCTATCGCCAGTTCATTGATTGTCCTTCCCTGGAACACTTTTGATAGGTACAGACCACTGTATACTGTTGACACCCCAGAAGATCTTCAGTTTTGGAGATGCTCTTACCCAGTCGTCCAGCCGGCAACAAAAGTCACTCAGATTCGTACAATTGCCCCGTTTTTCTTGCTTCAAACACATCAACTTCAAGAAGTGACTGTTCACCCGCTGCCCAAAATATCCCATCCCTTGACAACATTAACATTAACAAATGACTTAACCTGTCAGTGGTTTTACAGCTTTATATAGAGAGTGTTTCTGCCTTGACAGCTTTTGGCATAATACAGGGCAGCCATTGAGAACAGAGGTCATTTAGATACATCAGTCTTAAAAGCACAGTAACAAAAACAGCCTGTTTAGATGACTTAAAGACATAAAAACAGTGTTTTTCACATGAAGTGCACAAAGAAACAAGAAATGTAGGATATGGGTCCTTTAAATTTGCTTGCTCACAGTATTAACATGTTGGTATCACTGATTAGGGTCGCAAATCTTTGACCATATAATGAATTAATTAATGTATGATTCTTTGGAAATTATTCAATGCATCACTCACAAACTTCATCATGATATAACTGGATTTGATTCATTTGGTATGAATTATTTACACTGTAGTGGTGTATAGACAGTAAATAAATGTGGGGCGGTGGGGGGGTTGCATATTTGAAAACATCCTGTAAATTTTATTTAGGCTAAAAAATGAGTGCATAATTTACTGACTGTTATTATAACGGATTCTTACAACATTCCAAAATTGATGCTGTATTTTTACACCACTGTATACTCTAATCTATGGTAAAGAAACAGCACACGGTTATGCAGTATGGCATGATTCTGCTTTAGTTCTGGACGCTGTGGAAGACTAGTGATTTTGTTGTTGAAAATACATCAGCTGTGACAACAAGTCATAGTCTACCTCAGTGACCAGGACACACACCCACAAATGTTCCTCTTCTGAAACAGTTCATATGCAGTGAAGTTGTATTGAGATGTTTGTTGTGTCATGCTGGTAATAATCCATTTTTTCCCAAATATTACTGCTTTCTGTCATGTTCTCTTAAGCAAAGTGTGAAATAAAAACGATTCTCTGAAGTTTTTGTTCATTTCTTGAGCAGTCAAATAACGAACAGTTCACACAGAGACACAAAACACACAGCAGCCTTCATCACAATAAATGTTTGCTATTTATCTAAACAGGGGAATAAAATATCTCTCTTATGGCCAAAAAAACAGGGGACTAGATGAATAGGCGCAATATCAGTCTGCACCCATCAGCCCTACGAAATTAAATGGCACAGTATTGTTCTAAAAGCAATTCATTTTCTTACAGCAATTTGACGGTGAGGAAAGGACGAGGGAGATATAGCTCATATTCATGTGGCATGTAGCCATGGCTACCACTACAAGTGGTGTGGTGTACAAAGAGAAAAGAGCCTTGGGAATGCTTGAGAAATCCTTACTGTTTGCACTTGATGTTGCGAGTAGGCTACAGCATAAATGACATTAAATGTGATGGGTTTCAAGAGATGAATTCAAAGCAAGATGACTGGCCTGCATGCCTGAGAAACAAAAAGCAGCTCATGATAATGCATGGTTCATTAGTGAGAGGCTTTCAGGTTAGTATTTCAGCATTTGTGGAGATTACACAGGTCATATGAGTCATGCACTAAACCACTGAGAACCTTCCCTTTTCGCTTTAAACTCTGATCTCTCTGAATTATACACTGTTTCCCTTCTACCTACACATATTGGCCATTTGATCAGAAATGCCTGCTATAAGTGCCTTTCGTGGGGACCACTGTAAGACCACAACTAATCAGATATGACACACACTATTGTGCCATGCTGGTGTCACTGCTGTGCTGAGAATGGTCCACCACTCGGTATCAGGCCCGCGGCCTTTCCCTTGATAGACGGGGTAGAAAAACTGTGCAGCAGCAATTGGACTGCTGAGGGGGCACACATTTTCTGCTTTTAAGAAATTTTCAGAGGGAGAGATTTGATTTGATTTTTGATATTTTGAGTCTTGATTCTATATTAGAATTATTTATTGCACAGATTGGCTTGGACAACAACAAATTAAAAATGGACTGGCTTGAAAATACAAATTTTACATACATTGGACTTGAAATAATACACATTTTACATACATTGGACATGGAAAAAAAAAATACAAACTTGACATAAATTGGCTTGTAAAAAGCAGATTTTACAGACTGGCTTGAAAAAATACTTTGCACAGTCTGCCTTGGAAAATACTAATTTTACATGGACTGAGTTGAAAAATACACATTTTACACGGATTGGTCTGGAAAAATACTGATTTTACACAGCAAATGAGAGAGGTACAACAGTAGCTTTAAGTTCTTATACACTGATTCCCATGTTTCCCTGGTCCTGTCCACTCTTCCTGGGCTATAGGGTTAGCTATTATAGTTCTTATGAGTGATCTCACCCACCTAATGTAGAAAATAACTGAGAAACATGAAGCCTAGCCTCAATGCCCTCAAGGTATTTAACTCTACATTGCCCTAGGAGTGCAACCTCTCTCCCCACTCTCCAATTAGGCTTTAACCATGGACTGGTGAGGTCCTAAGGCTGCTGACTGTGAATGGCTCAGTCTCAGCTTCTGCCAGAGGCAAGGTTGCAGGTAAGGTCATGCATGGTAGGCCATGCTTTTGAGCACGAACTACATGCCCAAGCTGCTTCATGGGTGCATCTGTGACATTTAAGAGAGGAATTTCCATTCATTCTGTTCATATATTGTGAGGAAGCATTACAATTGGCTTCCTGTTAATAACAGCACACTGTATGGGGATAAAAGCCATTATTTCATAAATTAAATAGCACACTTTGTAAGATGAATGAAGTGATTCAAGATATAGACTGGGTTTGGTTGTGCTGTCTGGATAAACAGCCAAATAAATCAAATCAAATCAAATCACTTTTGTGACATCACGTGTCGCTGGTACACAGGTACAGCACATGTGAGTGAAATGCTCGTGTGCAAAGCTTCACAGGGCAGCAACAGTATGATAACAGACATAAAACTATACATCATTTATAAGGATGACAGCGAGAAAAAAATGTAACAATATATACACAGTGTGAAGTGTAGATGTGCCTAGGGTAAATTGTGCATATGTACAAAATATTTACAGTGTAAAGTGTAGATGTGCCCAGGGAAAGTTGTGCATAAGTTCAAAATATATACAGTGTCAAGTGTAGATATGACCAAGGTAAGTTGTGCATGTGTACAAAATATATAGTGTAAAGGCAATGCCCCTTCCTTGCAGCTTCCCAAACCTAGACCCTCATGCATGGGAAATCGCCCTTCAGCTTAAGCTATTATTTGGCAAAATCTAAATGTTTTGCTTCACAAAATAACTTAAATTGTTAATGTTGTCTTTAAAAGCATGCAATAAGGCCTGGCTCTATTTAACACAGGCGTTTGGAAAGTCGACCACATGACGTCACTCTTGCTGGGCAAAAATCTCAGCAATCGCATCCGTTATGTTTTTTACCCACCCGTATTCAGGAAAGTCCCGCCTTCCTCTGGCTAGGATTGGCTACTAGAATCTTCTCTTCCCAGCACTGGTTGACTGGATGTGCACCCTCACGGGGAGTCCACCAATCGTAGCGAAGGAGCCAAGGAGTTGCCGGAATGCGGGTAGGAAGTAAAAGATGGAGACGGGAGCACCAGTAAGTTGGGAAGTTTTTAAACCTTAAGTCCAAAATAAAGTGAAGAAAAACAGTGTTTGTGGTTTGCAGTGACAGCTTTTAAACTTCTTCATTTACGGACAGCTGCCCGTGCAGCTTGTGTGAATAAGGTTCACTGTTTTAAGAGGTAAAGTTATGCTACAAACAACCTTTAAAACTTTTTGTTTTCTTCTCCACAGCTCCCAGGGCTGTGGGGCTAATCGATGTAGCATCGAAGCTAACAAAGTTATATTTTTATATCATATTTCGACAACACTCTCCAGAGAGCTCGTAAATGTAGGATAAAAGGTTACTTAAAAGTAAAAGTTACAGTAAAAGTTTACTTAGCCGAAGCCTATAGTTAGCTATCTAGCAAAAAATCCTCTGAAAATGTACAATTTTTCTGGTGCATTATTACTGTTTTTGTCCATGTCTGCTGCTACCAAACAACTGATGACACTCCAGTGTGTACATGTTTGTATGTATTTATGTATTTATGTGTGTGTATATATATATATATATTATTCTGTCCACTTTGCAGCTGTAATAATGCAAATTTCCCACCTGTGGGACTAATAAAGGGTCACCCTATCTTATCTTATTAACAACGATCTGCACATATTACTGCACATATTACTGAATATAGCCAACATTAATGTTTTTTCACTTGAATATGTTATTATCGATCTGACAAATAGAGACTTAGTTTTTATTTTCATGATACAGATAAACTTCATTTGATTTTATAATCAGCAAATGAAACATTTAAAACAGTGCAGATGCATTCCTGGCGTCTTTTTCTATGCATCTGCATTTTCCATATGTAACTTACTCTTATGCATACTTATGTATTGTGATTTTTCTGGTTATATTATTTGCTTCTTTTGTTTTGCTGCCTAAAAAGTCTTATTAAGTCTTGTATTTAGTTATTAAGAATTCATTTCCTTCTTTTGTAACCACAATTCTTTCTCTCTTTTGAATAGTAATCTTAAAATGACCCCAGTCATGCCACAGGTCCTCAGAGCTTTTGGGGTCTGCTAGCTGGCTTTGCCATGTCTTCAAAATCAGGCAGCCAGGGGAAGGCAGAGGATACAGCAGTGCAGGTGGCAGTGCGAGTGCGCCCGCTGCTCCCCAAAGAGGTCTTGCACAGCCACGAGAGCTGTATCACCACCCACCCTGAAGACAGACAGGTCACTCTCGGCCACGATCGCCACTTTCACTTTGACTTTGTTTTCGAGGAAACCTCTGCTCAGGATGAGGTCTATACAGGATGTGTGCAACCCCTCATCGAGGCCTTCTTTCAGGGTTTCAATGCCACTGTCTTTGCATATGGCCAGACAGGCTCGGGCAAAACCTACACAATTGGGGAGGCCAACATATGTGAGTTTTTTGGTACTACATCACAGTTATTACTGAATTAAACTGCCTTTTGATTCAAGTAAATCCAGTGCATTGCTTTTTCCAGTCTAGTATCAAAGGGCCACTGCAGTATAATAGACATTACAATGTTATGCATGCAGCTCCGCATTTCTGAACAGGCTTATTTTTAACCATGTAACATAAAAATATATCAGAATCACAAATTGCTGCTTCAAAGTAATCGCAACTTATTGTAAACAGAGTATGACATGCCTGAAGGTGTTTTAGTTAATTGTTGCCAGTCGCCTTATCGAAGTTTCTCATGATAGCTGTATATTTTCTGTGCTGTATCAAGTCCAGTGATTTTTCTGGGTTAGAAGAGGCTTTTGCCTGCTTCTCATTAAAATCTCTCTCTGAGTTCACACACATTTGAGATGCCAACAACACTTCCCCCGGTGCAGCTGTCACTGCTCGAAAGCACAGCCCCTCTTGCCATCTGAGATCGTGCTTTTTTGGCATTTGGCTGTGGAGAACTATTACTAACCCACTGCTGCTTCTTGGCTGCAGCCTCCTTCAGAGATGATGAACAAGGGATCATTCCCAGAGCTGTGGCGGAGATCTTCAAACTACTGGACGAGAATGACCTCAGTGACTTCTCTGTCAGAGTGTCCTACCTCGAGGTTTACAAGGAGATCTTCAGAGACCTTTTGGAGGTTGAGACGGCGAGCAAGGACATTCATATCCGGGAAGATGACAAAGGCAACATTGGTGAGTTTTTTTTTGTCATATTGAAGTATTTCGTAAAGAACCAGTTAAATGTCATGCAATAAGTGGAGCTTGTTTTTCATTCCAAAATAGAGGTTTGCATAGATTTTCATATTTGAGTTCGGATACTGAACAGTGCTGTTAAGGTAAATCATCCTTTATTGTCATTAGAATCCTCAGCAAACCAAGTTTGGATTATAAGGAGTGAACATTATATATTGGTGATTCACACATAAAGATATTTTTTTGTGACAATCCCAGAGATAATTTTCAGGACAGAATAAGATGGACTGAATTAAGTGGTAACAAGCACAGGCACCAGTCCTTTCACTTGCAGCCCACATGCTGTAAATATGAGAGTGAACAGCAAAAGAATATAAGCACCCTCATTGCTAAAATTATAGCGAAAAGGACACACTGCTCCATTGTTTTTTTGACATGTGAAAAGCATTTCAAAGCTCATGCAATAAGTGAAGCTTGAATAAGCAGTTTATGGATGCATTTGCAGGCTCAGTTCTGAGCGGATTGCAACCGCGCCAGCTCAAATTAGCGTGCCCCGTTAGACAGGAAATGCATTAAGTACGCAAGCATGTGAGCCACAAATATGCTATGCCTTGTTTATGAAATATGCTTTATTGGGTTTTGAACACACTTTTCACACCTATTTATATACACAGACTTACTGGATGCACAGCAAGTGGGTTATAATTTAACAGTAGTACTACATACATGCAATGTGGTTACTTTTCAAACAGTTAGGAGTAAGAAGGAGTCTATACAGTGAGACAGAGCTATAGATCATAAGAAACTAGTACCATGTGTCTGTGGTCAGATCAGACGTTATGAATGCAGAAACAATTGGTTTAAGGACCCTCCCACCCACTATGTGGCAGTAAGGACTACAAAGTGCTTTCACTTGAAATATTTGCTGCAAGCGCTGTGACTGATGTCTTCAAATCATCCTGCTTGAGTAAATACATTAATGCAGAGTTTGAGTGGTTTTGGAAGACTGGAAAATACAGTTATCTGACTTCATAATACTACTAATAATAATTACACTTCAGCAGCCAATGTTGTATTTACAAGTAACACAGAAATATGGATGACACACCAGCTCACCAGATATAACATGAAGGTCGAATGACCATTCACCTTTTCCACCAGAGGAAAAAATGGTAAACGTGAATGTGATTTATTTTTCTTAAGCAACTAAAGCAGGATAAGTTTTTTTTGGACAGCCTTACTTTGTTTTGTCATGCTGTGGGCATGTCTTTTAACAAGCACCAGGTGTGTATTACTTTCTTATGAATGCCCAAATGCATTGTAAGATCTTATCCATATTTTTGTGACATACATTACATAGTGAAATATGTTTTGCAGTATTCAGTATACTGTCACTATTTTGTTGCGGTGGTAGAAAAGGCTTGCAACTCCACAACAGCAACTTTTCTGGAGTTTGTATTCATTTTAATGAAACTCTAATGGTATGCAATTAATACCATTGCTAAAGCTAATGCATTTATAATTTTTTTTTCAGTATAATGCAGATCAGCATCAATGACCAGTAAAGTACCACATGTCTTGTAATGCAATAATATTTTGTTCCTTAACTATCAGTCAGTTATCTTTTATTGATAATGTCCAGTATCATTGTATTGCCTAGTCCTGCTACTGTTATTCTATGCTTCTCCCCTTGGGAAAACAGCCAGTTACTTTCTCTCCAGGCTTCTGGCCATAGACAGCACATGGTACAGCTGGGATTGAATCCAAATTGCTGAGTCCATGTCCACTTTGAAGGCACTGAATGAAGGAAGTATTTTTTCCTGTGTTTTCTCACAGTTTTGTGTGGAGTGAAGGAGTGTGAAGTGGAGGGGCTCGATGAGGTTTTGAGTCTTTTAGAATCTGGGAACACGGCCCGGCACACAGGAGCCACCCAGATGAACCCTCACTCCAGCCGCTCTCACACCATCTTCACCGTGCTCATGGAGCAGCGGCGCGGCGGCTCGCGGGCCACCAGTGGGACCCTGCAGATCCTCTCCTCCAAGTTCCACTTTGTTGACCTCGCCGGATCCGAGCGCATCCTCAAAACCGGTAACACTGGGGAGCGGCTCAAGGAGAGCATTCAGATCAACAGTGGACTTCTAGCACTGGGAAATGTGATTGGGGCGCTGGGGGACCCCAAGAGAAAAGGCACTCATATTCCTTACAGGGACTCCAAAATCACCAGGTAGAAAGCTTCATTTATCGTTTCTTTTCTCATACAGTGGTTCTGACACAGATAGTACTACCAAGAATTATTATTATGTGCAGTAGTCTTACCATGTGCAATATCATGTGCGGTTTTCGTATTGGGAGCTAAATCATTTCATTATGTGCAATATCTTTTTTATTTTATGCAGTAGTCTTACTGTGTGAAATATCTCTTTTTATGAACATTTTATTGATCAACTACTGATCTCTGTTAACGTGCGGTAACATACTCCTAACCACTATTTGTGATAAAAGAAATTCACTTAATTGTAAGTTGCTTGTGTATAGTAGTGCTGGGCGATAAAACGATAACGATAATTATCGCGAAATGTCTTTTCCTCGATAGAACCAATGCATATAGTCGA
>JBBPCZ010000040.1:212918-218319 GCA_037974445.1 Brycinus macrolepidotus | reverse complement strand
GTATATCCAATGTTGTGGAAATTTTTTTGTACCCTTCTCCTGACTGATACCTTTTAACAATGAGAGCCCTTTGATCCCGTGTAAGCTCTCTGTGAACCATGGCTTTTGTTGTAGCAGCCAACTGAGTAAATGTCAGGGAAATCCTACTTGGACAGCTGAACTTTATTTGGGGTGAATCAGAGTCACTTTATATGATGTCAGGTGTGTACCCAAGAAGACTGAATGCTGTAATTAAATCAAAAGGTGCTTCAACAAGTATTAGTTCAAGGGTGTGCACACTTATGCAACCAGCTTATTGTATGTTTTATATATATATATATATATGTGTGTGTGTGTGTGTGTGTGTGTGTGTGTGTGTATTTGTGTGTGTGTACAGACTGAAGTGTCCTCAGGTGCCTGAGGATGCACCAGCATAAAATTGCACATTTCACAGAGTATTATTGTACCTAATATATTGCACATGAGAGGAACAATAACACTTATCTGTCCTTGGTGTGTGAATGTGTGTGTTTGCTTGTGAGTGTGTGGTCAGCCGTGAGATGTTGGTTGTAAATATGTTAACTATGCAAATAAACATTTTTATGCATTATTAGTATAAGATAAGATAAGATTAGATAAGATAAGATAAGATAAGAACTTCATTTATCCCAAGGGAACTTCTTGTGTCATTAGCATCCTCAGAGCAGCAAGAGAGGATAAAAGATACTAAGACGATAGAAAAAATAGAAAGTTAGACAAACAACAGCGCAACACGACAAGAACAAGAACATTATTGTAACAAACAACAGTGTAACACTGACATTGCTGTATGTAAAGACTTAGTGTACGGTATCAGCACATCAGTAGTGCAAAATGGCTTATGAAAGTGGCTTAGAGTTAATGCAATAAAAATAAATCAGAATCAGAGTCGAGCTTATTGGCCAAGTATGTAACCGAGCACATACAAGGAATTTGCAATAAAATTCAATAAAATAGCAGCAGATTTGTTAACATTTGTTAACATTCATTGACAAATTCAAAATTCCGATTCAGAACAGAATAATGACTTAAAAGATGTAAAACTTACAAAGTACCACTTAAGAACAGGGAGGAATTATACAGTCATATGGCTACATTATCATGCAAATAAACAGTGTTTTCTACTATTCCAGCTATTGTGTGGTTTTGTTCACCCAGTCTGGAATGGGGTGGGGGTGTAGGGGTAGGATTGGGAGGGGGGGCTTCTCAAATGCAGCACCATCAGAATCAGAATCAGAAAACTTTATTGATCCCAGAAGACATTGCTTATGCTCATGTAAACGTTATTAGACCTGAAAAAAGAGACAGAACAACACACAATGAGATGGTCACCGTCAGTCACCTTTGTTCAGTAAGATAAATTTACAAAAAAAACTCTCTCTCTCTCTCTCTCTCTCTCTCACACACACACACACACACACACACACATGCACTCACATTCACACATGTATAATCCATTGCCCTTAATATTACCAACACACACACACACGGTCTCACTCACTCACGGCCTCGTGGCCTAATGGATAAGGCGTCTGACTTCGGATCAGAAGATTGCAGGTTCGAGTCCTGCCGGGGTCGGTGTTTTGGAGCGGCTGGTGGCCTAGTAGGTGGGGAGCTGCCTCTGCAATCAGAAGGTTGTGGATTCGAATCCCAATCCTGCTACTGTACCCTTGAACAAGATACCCTCCCCACACACCGCCTTACCTTTGGCCAGTTTATGTTTACAAAAAAACTCTCACACACACACACTCACACACACAAATACATGCATTTTCTCTCTGAAAATGTATGCATTTTACGTCAATCAGGTGAGATGAGGCACATCTATAGTTATGTGTGTGTGTGTGTGTGTGTGTGTGTGTCGTGAGATACAAGAGCAGTAAGCCTGGAAGTTCTGATCATTTTTGCAGTTTCACACTCTGACCGCTAGATGTCGCCTCCACCCAAACAATGTGTGAGATTCGTGAATGAATCTCATTCATTTAATTTGCTTATTTATTCTGAATTAAAAAATACTCTTCTCACATTTTCACATCCAAAGACCGATGTTTTACAAACCTTTGGAGTTTAGCAGATTTATCTGGACTGATTTTTGCTCACAGTGAGAGTGTGTGTATTATTTTCGCAGGCTTCTTATACAGACTTTTTACACACACATCTACCGCTACATCATTCAGGTAATTGAACTGTAATTGTAATACATTTTAATTAATTAAAACATATCAGATGTAAGGTTTTTTCAGAACAGGAAATTCTGGAAATGCTTTTTTTTATTATTAAAGAACCCGTAATCTGTCCTGTGAAAATAAGACATGTATTGTGTTTTTTGCACACTTTGAGCAGCAACGTTAACAGCGCTGTTTTTGCATCATTTGAGTGATTTTAACAGACAAATTAATCAATCAGCCAGTCTTTGTATCAGCAAATCACACGCAATTTTTTAAACATCTGAGCAAATACTAATAATGATAATATTAACAACAACAACAACAATAATAATAATAATAACAATAACAACAACAACAACAACAACAACAACAATAATAATAATAACAATAATAATAATAATGTAATAGTAATGTGTGTTTGTGTATTTCAGTATAAAAGTCTGCTTTCTCTCTACTTTTAGATAAATGTTGCATTTCAGGCTCATAATCATAATACTGATAATCAGAGAAGGTGAAGGAGCTGGAGGAAAATAATGATCAGTGTTTATAGAAACACGTGATCAGAATGTACTGGTGCTGAAATGCTGAAGATGTTTCAGGGTTTTTTTTTTTAACTGGACGCGTGTTTCTGTGAATACACGTGGGGAGAAAGCCCCGTTTACAATAAACGGGATATAAAATATAACAATAAAATAAAAGTTTAAAATGGCCTCTCCAGACTCATGCAGTCTGACACCACACAATTATGCTGAATTCAGACAGAATTTAGGTCTGAATGAAGTCATCTGTGATCGCGTGTGCGCGTCGTTTGGTCTGACTGGGTGATTTGAAACTGAGCCCCTCGAACATATTATTATTAAAAATAATGATAAATTATTTAACAAAACAGGGAGGAAAAAAATGTGTTGATCGTCTCTGTGTGATTGACTAAAAATAAAAGATAAACGGGATTATAAATGTATTTTGGATGCAGTAAGGAGGGTCTGAGGATGCAGCGAAAGTGTTTTTTTTAATGACAAAATGCGCCTTTATATTTACACGTGATGACGAGTCATTTAAACACACGTCATTTAAAACACAAGTCGTTTAAAACATGTTAATCCTAATCCAGAATTATCACAGTCTATTTACAGAAACCTCCATTTACAGCAAAACATCCCTAAAAGAAAATGCACTATTTATAAAGAACATTTTCGGCATACTCCCCTTAATTTCTAATAGATGTTTTCTGATAAATAACCTTTTTATTTCTAATGATCATTAGTCATAAGAAGCGTTCAGACAGTTCTTCGCTTGGCCGCCAGAGGTCGCTGCTGCTACAGAAAAACCAGGACGCCTTTTCTTGTTTGTTATAATTTTCCGGCCTTTGGACAATTAAGTCATTTATTTCAAATTACAGACATCACGATCAAGTGAAAACCAAGGCTTTTCAAAGTTATAAAAAATATTTTCCTATAATAATAAAAAACAATTTAAAAACAGCATGCTGGGCAAAAAGTACAAAATCCATCTAGAACCAAAAAGGGTTCTGCTATTGTTCTCGTCAGTTGCTGACAGATATTTACTCATGAAATCACAGTTCACAAAATGATTCCAAAAAGAGGTTCTTTGAGCAATCACAGAACCCTTTTTGGTTCTAGATGGAACCTTCTGAAACAGGTTCTCTTTAGATATTCTATCTTCCAGCATATGGAAGACCCATTATTGCAAAGAACCATTCTTTGTCTTTCCTAAAGAACCCTCGGAGAAACATTTTCAAGGATGTAAGCCTGTTCATGTGTCTGTGATTTTAGTGTTTATTTATAAAATCAATTAAAAAAAAGGCCAGAGGAACCTTGGCCTGTTCTCGCAACCAAATCCCCAGTGCTGAATCAGTATAATGCCTATGTTTTACTAATGAAGGCGTCCTATAAAGGTTTTAATTCAACACTGGAGGGTGTTAATTCAACACTGGAGGGTGTTAAACCAACACTGGAGGTGGTAAACTAGAAGTTCAGTGAAAAATGCTAATGCTTCCAACAGCTAATGAAAGTGAATAGCCACCAATTAGCATTATGCAAACACTAGCTGGTGGTTACTTGCTTCCATTCACCATTAGCCGCATTAGCGAGTCTGGACGAGTTGTTTCAGGGATTTTACTGCCTGAAAACACAAGCCAGGTCTGCAGTAAACCACAGCCAGAAGCTTCTACGCAGCTGCAGCACGTCAGATGCACAGGGGAAACGCAAGGCCTTCGTTTGACCTTTCTGACCTGCGGTAAACTGAAAGGCCGGACCCTTAAACGGAGCACTTAATAACCACAAAACCAGAAAGGCATGGGGTCAAGACCCTCTGTAACTGCCCACTGTCATTCCTTTCTCATTGAAAAAGCACTTTGCTTAACAATCAAGCATATCGTAGCAAGAAGATGAGATTTTTTAAAAATTCCTGTAAATATGGTGAACAGCATATATGATCTAAATAAAAAAGAGCTCACATGCCAGAGGACGACTGACTAAAACTGATTATCATACATTATTCCTGGCTCCTGTTCTGCAAGCCTCCATGTGTCCAGTCTTTCTGGTAGAAAAATGAAAATTAATAGGCCACATGACTCATGAAAAGCATTAAAGACTAATGCTGTTTATGATTCAATTGGCCAGGAGTTTTGAAGCTGCCACAGCATTAAGGCCCGTATGCAAACCCGGCACTGAATCAGTACGATCTCACTCAAACCACAGACCCTTTTCGAGCCTAGTGGTCCTCTTACTGGGTGTGGGTGGGTTTTGTTAGTATACAGGGATTTGGATCTTATGCACTGTCAGGGTATGTGGTGCATGGCTGTGTGTGTGTGTGTGTGTGAGAGAGAGAGAGAGAGGTTGTTTTGTAAATATAACAAACTGGACAAAGGTAAGTGGGTAATGGTAATATTAGTGGTACTGTATTTTATTTATTTATGTATGTGTGTATGTGTGTGTGTGTGTGTGTGTGTGTGAGAGAGAGACAGAGAGAGAGAGAGAGAGATAGGTTTTTTGTAAACATAAACTATACAAAGGTAAGTGGTCGTTGGTAATGTTAGGGGTACTACATTTTATATATGTGTGTGTGTGTGTGAGTTTTTCTTTTTTTGTAAATAAAACAAACTCGACAAAGGTGAATGGGTGTTGGCGATATTAGGAGAACTGAATTTTGTGTGTGTGTGTGTGTGTTACATGTTTTGTTGATTTTTTAATTGA
>JBBPCZ010000040.1:190418-207918 GCA_037974445.1 Brycinus macrolepidotus | reverse complement strand
TCTTTCAACGCCTGAATCCGGTTCATGCAGGTTAATTCGGATTATTCAGTTATTCCGGCTGCTTGTATGCTGTTATTGTTGAGGGATATGATTGGGGCCTATACGGGCTATAATTATGAGCAATGAGAATTGATTTTGTTAGAATTTGCTAATGTTTCTGAAACTTTTTTTGCACAAAATTGTAGTTTATTTAGAATATTTTGTAGTTTATTTCATAGGCTAGTTTTAAACGAAGTATCGAGCTCTTTAAACTTGTCAGCCTTGATTTGCGTGTATTTATAAGCAACTATCTATCTATCTATCTATCTATCTATCTCTATATCTATCTATATCTATATCTATCTATTTATCTATATATATATATATATGAATGTAATGTAATTATATCTTCACGGTAAATAGCTTTACAAATATTTATTTATTATTGATGACTGCACTGATATTTAACTGCAAATCCTTTTTTAACGTTTACGCTCAAAAACACATTCTCTCTCTCTCTCTCTCTCTCACACACACACACACACACACACACACACAGACTCACGCCAAAGAGAGAGAGCAGCACAAATGCCGCACACTACGATACTTTGTTAACGAAGAAAGGCCTTAACTATTTTGTTCTGAAAATACGTTCAGTATTTGTAGTCCAGAGCGCTTCATTCCCACCACCTACCCCAAAACCAGCCTCGCTCGTATTACTAATCGCCTCAGAGCCCAACAGGAAGCTGCCGAACCTCCAGCCTTCCGGGTCGGCAGCGGTACCAGGCCCGGGAGGAGCCTCTCCACAGCGGTGTGGAGTCTGACTGCCCTCCCGCGGCCCTGCGCTCGAGCTGGAACGCACTGGATCTTTTTCTCCAATGCTTCAGTCACTGCATAGAACGCTGGAGCGCTAAACGCGTGGAATTCTAGAACGCTTAATTGGTTCCTAACATTCTAAAACGCCAAGCCACCGCATATAGTGTGCTCAGCTAATGGCGTAGGGTTCTAGATCGCGTAGCTAATTGGTGCTCTGGTGACTGGAGCTCTAGAACTCCGTTGCTGACGTGAGCTAGGGCTTATGTTTTAATTAGAAATCTGAGAATCAGTACAGCGTAATTAGCTGCTGAAAAGAATTCTACAACTCATTTGGTGTAGGGTTCTTGCAGTTCTTAATCATGGCTAGTACGTGTGTTGTAAATAGAACGCTTAGAATCCGTAAGATCCTGGAATTCTACACTTTAGCTGCTGCTTAGAGCTCTAGTCTGATGAAGTGTAGAATTCTAGAAGGTTAAGCATGGCTGATGCTTGTTCTCTAACTACAGTGCTGAGAACCCTCAAAACTACAACCTTACAGTGGTTCTTCAAGGCAAAGACAACTGTTATATGGTTTGTTTATATATATACACACACACACACACACACATGTATAGGTGTGTGTGTGTATGTATGTATGTATATATGCCTTTAAAGCTTATGAAAAAAAAGGTTATATGTGCTATCAGCGCCACTAAATTGCTCTAACAAGGGCTCCACTATAACAAGTCAACAAAACCTTTCTGGTACTATGTAGAGCCCATATTGCTAAGGGTTTAGGTTTATTGGTAAGGATTTAGCAGACTTATAGAATGTATAATCAGCCAGGGTCAGCGTTCTGCTCAGAACACAAGTATGAAGATTGGCGTGCGGTGACCTGAGCATGCATGGCTTTTTTTGGTTTGATTGGGACGAGCACATTTTTTCACATTTTTCACAACTTGGACGACCTCAGAACGTGACGAGAAGCCATTTATAATGGTTTTTGCATATGCATGACGCATGCCCACCCATACACACACTCACACACACACCCTGAACGTATGGCCTTATCTTTATATTTAAGGCAAAGTGTAACCGTTACCCCGGGCTAATTGATTGACACGCTTAATGGAATCTGTATTAAAGTATTTCATTTGATTAATTGCCCCGATTACAGTGATGGTTGTGATGTCACATGGTGGAACTGTAATCTGGAGTCTAGTTCTGTTCTTACGGTCACTTTAGGACTGTAAAGGCGTTTTGTTTGTGCATATTAAAGCTGTTTTAAATACGTTTAGAAATGGGTCACTTGTGTTAAGTCAATGTTACTTTACAAATAAGCAAATTATTATAAAAGTTGTCTTTAAAAGTCTCTAATGAAGAAGCAGTGGCTCCATGGTGGGACTGATATTGTGCAGAGCTGAGGCCTGGATGTTTAGTGGTTAGTCACAGTTAACAACACAATTAAAAAGCAACAGAATTGTCATTAGATGTAAACAGATGCGACCACAAAGAAGCAGCGAATGACTAATAGGCACATTTTCATTATACCAATCCTTTAACAGCATTATTGTATGGTGACAATTCAAACAGCACATTTTTACTTATCCAGAAAGCCACTTAAGCTGTGAACTGCTTTTTTTCAATTGATTATTAAACAAGTGGACATATCTAATTGCCATTGTCAAATGATATTAAATGAACCGTCATGATTTGACATAGTCATGGCTAATCAGTAAATCAGTAAATGTTATCTAACATCTATCATTTGTATTTTTTATGTAAAAATGTTCAAAATATTGTGTAAAGTCATGTTTCTTTTGTCGCCCAAACCCACAGCCCCTTCCTGACCGCAGAGTCTTTGTGAGAGACCGGAGGACCAGGCACTGGAACAGCCCCATCTGGTAAGTACAGTGAGATTTGACTGTAATGCAGCACTCACATATAGATGTTGTGTGGTTAACCAACAGCGCAGCTATAAAATGTCACAAAAACGACATGATTAAAAAACACCAGCGAGGTTGAGGTGGGCATTTCACTGGGCACCCGGGCAACATGGCAGCAAACAAATGACCAGGGCCTCCACCAGCGACCAGCTGGAAACACCGCTGCGGCGAGTGTTTTTCTGCTGGTTTGTGCTGGTGGCCGCCTGACAGGCTGTGTATTCGTCTACGGCTCAGGCTGGTTCACAGGGAGTTCAGTTCTAGCTTTGTGCTCCCTATAAGCAGATTTGTTTATTCCTCAAAATGATATTTATATGAAAGGGTAAAAAAACCCCAGAAACTTCAGCATCTGTCCCAGCCTCTGGCATTCATTCTGTTTACTGAGAGCCTGTCGCTCTGTTTCACGTAGTTTCTTTGTGCATGTGTGTGTGTGTGTGTGTGTGTGAGAAGGGCTAATTAACCTACCTATTTATTTATTTATTTATTTATTTATTTATTTAATTTGTTTGTTTATTTAAATTGCTGCATGTTTCATTTTTTAAAAACTGGAAACACAAAACAGTTTCTTTCTTGTAATTGGTTAAGATTATGTTCAGGCTTAGGCGTTTAGGAAATTCTTATTATAGAGATACTTACATATATATATAGGGCGTATTATTTATGTATCTATGTATGTCTATATACACACGTCACATATGGTACTTGGATGATATATGAGGAACGTAGTATTATTGCATATGGATGCGTTGGAATACATATGAAGCATATTGTCACTTATATGTATTTACATATACATTTATATGTATGGGACCTCTTACATAACGTGTATGCATTTATATATTACATATATATTATACATATAGCACATTATTATTAGATATGGTATTTACATATCATTGCTTTCAGAACAAACCTTCATCTATCTGAAAAATTAATGGTAACATTTCAAATTATTATGCAATGTTTATTCCATCAGCAACTATGAATAAATATGTGGTGTGTCTGTATTTATAGTTTGTAAGTACCCACACATATATATGCTTATATATGTGAATATAAGCATATATATGTGTTTTTAAATACATATGTCCTTATATATATATTTACACGCTGCTCATTTTATGTCATCATAAGGTATAAAAGCAAACCTGAGTGTGTGTGTGTACGTTTGTGTATGTGTCCGCTCTCTCACTCAACTACCCACCCACCCTCCATTTGACCATGACGTTCACAGATTCTCTGACACTTTGCGTCAACATAAACAGCACTGCCAGACTCCCACGCTTTTCCAAAAACAACAAAAAAAAAAATCAGTTTCCCATCTTGCCCTGGAGCTCAGAGATTTGACTGGCTTGCTGGAACATAGAGGTCACAGTCAAAAAGACCATCTGTTCTAGTTCCATGCCAGTGATTACTGCACAAAATATTACATAACACTTTTTTTTTTTTTTGCTTTTCACATAAAACACACGAGGTTAGTCATTATCACCTGTCAGACAGACACTCGACACGTTCCTCCATGATGTGGAACCGAAGCTAATGCGCCAAACTCAGTGATGCCATGTTAAAGCCACCAAATACATTTTGTAAGAGCCGCAGATAAGATCGGAGAGACTAAGACTGGATCCGTATGTCTTTTGGTGCGCAGTCAGAATGACTCCGGGACATTAGGCGAGGGGTGGGGGGGGATACTTCAATGCGATAAATGATCAGAGAGAGGAAATTATATGTCTGTCTCTGTCTCAGTAATGATAAAAACGTATGGGTCACTATCGCATTACATATTACTGTTATGTAAAATTAATGCGTGCAAAGAAATTTTGTCATCATTCATTAACTATGATCTTTTCCAGCTAAACTGGTTACCCAGCCAAATTGAATAAGGGTCGCGCGATGAAATTACGGGCGGACAGCAATTGATCGTGAAGCTGATTTAGTACACCTGTGCTGCAACTGCCACGTCAACCACACAACTTAGCTTGGAGGATCCATAAAGCACAATCCGCACCGCCACATTTAGTGTTAACAACACACAATCCACTTACGGGCGCAGCGGAAAAAAAAAAAAGCTTTATTTGAAGAAGAAATGGCGAGGCTGGGCAATCGTCAAGTTCTTTATGGTGAAGTTGCTTTGCATAGAATACAAAGGAATTACAGTTATTTTGCTCCTTGATTTTTTTTCTCTCTCTCTCTAAAGACAGATTATACGGTAGTTGCCATGACATCCGCTTTTGGCGGTGATAAAAGGGGGCTTTTTTTTTTATTGTGCTTTACTTTCTTGCTTTCTTGTTTCCCCCCATAGTGACTGCCAGGCCATTCACACTGTCTTGATGGAGCACGACAGGGGAAAAAAATGGCACAAACCACCCAAATGAAAGAATAGAAAATAATGGTCAACTCTCATCCTCCTCCTTTCACTAGCATCCCCCCTCCCACCACCATCAACGGAAGCATTTAGTGCCATGTGTGCCCCCAAAGAGGGGGCCGGGAGGAGGAAAAAAAAAACACGACTAGCAAGAGGCTGCAGCCTGTGTTGTGCCAGTGGGGACAAAGAGGCTGCTGCCAGTTGCCACGGACCCCCCCACACACCCCTTTACCCCTCCACACACACCCCCCCCACCCCCAGATGCTGAAGATTGGAGCCCAGAACGGATTGGAGCCCTTGTGTGTGTGTGAGGAAGCCATCTTGATGGAGAAGCTGGCTGCCTGGCTTCCTAAAATGGCTGTGTTGGCATGAGGTAAGTTTGCATCATTGCCTCTATTAGACCCCGCATTGGCCATTATTCCTAGTTCACAGCAAAGCTTTGAGCTCGCTTTCATCTCTCCATCAGCCATGCTGATCTCGCCAATTACCCCGGCAGGTCATTCCGAATGCAAAAAAAAAAGAAAAAAAAACCCACACACACACACACACAAATGAGACAGTATGTAGAACAGAGCTCCATGCATATTCCATTGTTTTTCTTCCTCCGCTGTCGGTGCAGCCATACACAAAAAGACACAGCTAAAAGGCCTTCGGTCAACACCGCTTTTCTTAACGTGTTATCATGCCCAGATGATGTTGATGTGTTTCAGCCCGTGTTAGATAATCAGGAAGAAACAAGCTTGCACACACACACACACACCCACGCCATGTGCACCCCTCACAAACGTGCCATCTAATTTGGAATGACTTATGAACAGAAACGAGGCTCTGTTATTTGGCCTTTTTTAATGAAATGGACATTGAGAGGAGTTATGGGTATCTTTATCTGACAGAAAGTTTCACGTTTCCATGATTAAGGATGTTTATAACCATCCTAAATTGCAGAAAAGGTGAGGGCGAAGTGTGTAGAGGAGAACGACATCAAAGGAAGTGGCGTAGCGGTTAAGCACCCCTTCAGCGAAACGAGCAAGAGTCCTGTGTCAGATTCATGGATGGAAATTAAAGAGCGGTAACCGCTCTCCAAAAAAGCGACCTTAAGTTAGTGCGATGATATATATTGACATCCTCTTGACCAGTGAACCAGGAGCCGGCCCATGCTGAAGTGCTCTCCGCTTCGTTATTGAGCAGGATTAGTTTTTTTCCCCTCCTTGCCAATAGACTTTAGTGTAGAACATGGAGGTGCTCACACTGAGCCATACACAGCAGCACATTGCAGCTTCAGAAAGGGCTTCAAGGCCGCAGCCAGAGCCTTCAAAGGCTGCAATGTTTGAACGCGGCCTTGGTAGACTCTCTGATGCTTTAAGTGCCCCTAATCAAAGATTTTGTTGGTGCAGTTTAAAAGAACATACAGCTAAGAACTCAACAGGGCTCCATGAGGAGGAAGAGGGAGGGCCTCCCAATGTTTTGCCACTGAGATGGAATGGCATATCATGCAATGTGACATTAAAAGGTCACTGCTGTCCTCACATCGATTGCTGATGGTATGCAAACATCACCATTTGTCTGTTTTAATGCTCCAAACACTGGGACGACCGCAAAGAACGGCTATTTCCTGATGGCAAATCGATTGGACTGTAATTTTTTTAAGCATTACAAGCACTGGACTGTGATTTTTTTTTTTAAGCGATCTGAGCACTGATCAAAATATCCAGCAGTCACAATCGATGAATTGATGAATGAACAAATGGAAGCATCACCTTTTGAATATTTAAATCCATCCAAATATTGTCTACCTGAAGAGGGGAAAAATACATACATATATATATAATTTGCATACTTACTGCACGCTGGACCTTGTCTGTCTAACATGATCTCGTTACTCCCAAGAAAGCACGGCAGTAATCAGCGAGCAACCTTTCTGCTAATCTACAAGCAGCCCATTCAAATGAGTATGCAAATGAAAAAAAAAGCCCTTAATATTTTTTTGTCTCATTTTCCTCAGACGTGTGCCAGTATCAAGCCTGCCGGATGAAAATGCACGAGCATAGGATCGGTGCTGCTCGCTTGGCGACGCAGAGGCTTAAAAATAAAGGAAACAATGATGCAACCGCTGCCTGTTAATGAAAACGGAGCAGATCTCCATATTAACATAATTGCATAGGAACGAGCGGAGAGGAGCGAGCCCCCAATTAAAGGCGCAGGAGCGTTTTAGTGCAGACAAGGACATTTGTGCAGGTTTTAGCCAGAAAAGAACATTTTGCCACCTCAGACATCATGCGTTTGTGCTTTGCTTTTTTCAGAGTGATGCACTTGCATTGTGGATAAATAGGAGCCGGACGAGCTTCCATTGTAACAGTGCTGTCAGACGTTGCCAGGTATAATAGGCAGCCCCTTTAGTAATGCACATTAAGAAGCATAAATGTGTGTGTGTGGGGGTTGTTATATACAGGTTGCAATGTGTCTATAATGTCTGTGAATGCACTGAAAAAAATTAATAAAAGGCATTAAACCTATTGGCAAACATGTTCTAAGAGCAGCTTCGACAGCATATTGAAATGCCACAGGGCTTTTTATATAGGGTGATTAAGGTAACCACTATTCAACATAAAAATCCCAGCCACAAAAAAAAAAAAACATTATCATGATGCAAAATATTCGATTATTTGCACATATTTACAAATACAATGGAGGAAAAAAGTGTAAATGTTTTGTTCTTCTCTACAGGACTTGAATTGTGGTTCAGTGTGTTTGACCCAGCGCCTTACTTTCCTCCTCAGATTTGTCTGTGTACAAAAACAGCAGGCTGAAATGAGAGAGCTGTGCCTTTAATAGCTGTTTTCTAATTAGGCAGTGCATCTCCATCGGAGGGGGGAGGGGTTTCAGCCCTGCTTTGCATCTCTCAGTGCTCTCAGAATGGTAAAAAGAAGAGAGAGAAAAAAAGCTGCCCTTTAAATGAAATCGCAAAACAGTGTAGATATTAATGTAAAGACTGTGTTGTTGCGTGGCGCCTGCATGCAACAGCATAAAAATTTCACTTCTACAAATGCTGTTCTGTGGATTGGAGGACGAGTGAGGGAAAATCAACGTGTGTGTGTGTGTGTGTGTGTGAGAGAGAGAGAGAGAGAGAGAATAAGAGCGCTGGCAGGGGGAGTGGATGTTTGTCAGTGCATAATGTGGCTGCTGCGAAAAGTGTTAATTATGCCACTTGGCACGGTGCCAATCCTATACCAGATTTTTCCAGTTTTTTTTTTCAGTATGCAAATGGCAATTTGAAACGAGCATTGTTATTGTGTTTTAACACTAACGGACGTTGTGTTTCTCAGCAGCGTGAAACATACATATGCGTCCTGCGGTTGACGGCTTTGTCTTTTTTTTTTTTTTTTAATTCAGAATCAATACAGTCAGCACTAATTGTCTCATTAGATGAACCACATGCTTTATTTTAACCTTCATTTATAATTGTACGTGCATTTGAGATGATTACACCGTGTACGATTGATTCTATGCTGGAAGATGTTCATCTCTGTGTATAGTAATTATTGATATTTTTCTTTTGTTTTGCCTGTTGACTACTGCAGCTGATAAGCTGATAAGTCCAGTGCACTTTGGACTGCGCCTTTTTTGATGTTTTAAATGTATGCAGTTGTTTAAAATAGTGTTAATAAATGCATTTGAACTCGTATAACGCATGTATAAACGTTCTGTATTAATATAGACGCACAGAGTATCTGCCTGTGGACTGTGTTGTGAATTATGTTGTGCTGTTGGATGTTTTTTTAGGTGTAATTTGCCTTGGTGTGAATTGAACAGACAGGTGTTTATGATGTAGTGTTCATAAGGAGACTGCTTGCGCTTATAACTGAAGCCCAAAATCCTGTGGTTATGTGTGGTTCAGGAAAACCAAGCCTTAAAATCTCCTACAAATATACCTCAAATGGCCCCAAATTCAGACCAGCACACCCTCCCCTTCAGGCTGGGTGACAGACACCGGTGTATCTCAGGACTGTTGAAGGTCGGTGCAGATATTTCAGAGGCAAAATGGGCAGCTGTAGGCTGGGTGTTGGTAAACAGTTGGGCAGAGCTGCATTATTATTCTGATCGCCCTCTCCGCTGTACAATGGCGGCATTGTGAGGGGCGCTCTTGACGTGACCACGGTCCCCCTTTTTCCCACCATTGTCAGCGTGGATGAGGCGCGCGAGACAAGAGGGGGCACTAGACTGGGAATGATGCTCAGGCCCAGACGGAGCCACATGCTGAAATTAGCACCAAAACCCACAGAGACTGGGGGGGGGGGGGAATTAGAGCCTTTTTTCTCTGAATGAGTGGGTGTATGTTGTTGCCCTTGATGGTGCATGCATTTGTGGAGGTATATAAGCTGCAGGGACGTGTGTGTATAGTGTATATACAATAGCGCTAATGCGCGGAATTTGCTGTTGTTTGTAACCCATATTGGCTGCAGAGTTTGCTTTGGCACCTTGTTAGTACCTGTATAGAAAGGTCTCCATTCTACATCACACAGAATGTAGTGTAAATGGGCATTAACTTTCCAGTACGAAATTACCAAGAGACTCGCAATGCTCCGAACAGAAATCCTAATCATTTGTGGTAAGATCCAGCTAGGAAAGATTAACGGCACGGTCCTTGATGCACGGTTCGTCCCTCTTCTGCTGGGGCACAGCAGTTGGACGAGCAATTAATTAAAGCTCCATTACAATATATTACCCAGTGAAATGGAGGTGGTAATGCAGAAAAGCAGAGAGAAAGAGAGAGAAAGTTTACGCCAGACAGTATTTCATAGGGAAAACAATGAAGAATCAAGGAGGGAGGGGGTCGTTTATGTTGACAAAAGGGCCTGAAGAAGGGAAGGACACAGTGAAAGGAACAGTGGACACACTGAGAGGCTAGAAAAAAGAGAAACACTTCAAACATTGACCACATAAGCACCCGTGCCTTTTGCTCTTCATCGAGGCCCCCGTGAGATAAGGACACCTACGGGAAACACAGTGGTCAGATAAACAGGTCGTCTATGGTTGGGGCTAGTGTTTGTGTGTTTGTGTGTTTGAGTGTTTGTGTGTTTGAGTGTTTGAGTGTGTGCGTGTGCGTGTGCGTGCACGTGCGTGCGCGTGCGTGCGTGTGTGTGTTGCGTGAAGCTGGGGTCTGGCCTGTATGTGATGTAGAGCTGTGGATGATGTGTGTGGTGTATACAGAGTGGGGGGAGGGGTCGTACTGTCTGGCTCTGCCTGTGGCCCCGTGTGGCAGATGCTGCAGCTGGCATGCTAATAGCAGGGGCCTATGGGAGCCGACTATCTGGGAATATTTGTCTGGCATACTAACAGTGTTTCCAGACCCCCTGTTCGAATGTCATCCTTCATGTCTTGTATCACGTACTGCAGTTTTTGTCCATTGTTCAGTTTTTTAAAACCATTGTTTTGTGAAGAAATCCAATATGTAGTGCACTTCAAATTTTGTGTTCTGCGCTTAAATAATGCTTCCTAAATGGTTGTTGCCCTGAGTTCTTGTAATGCAATCTTTACATTATCTGGAAGTTCTTTAAGCTTTTAAAATGTTTTTCACACTCAAAAATCACATTTGGATCTGAAGAGACATTGACTGAAAGGTACTTTAGAGAACCAAAAGTGGTTCTCCAGTGGCTCCAATGAACACTTGGTTGAAACTTTATTTTTTTGAAGAATGTAGGCCAATCTGCATTGTTGATTACAGTATGGTACATGCTGTAAATACCAGGCTAAAAATTGTACAGCTACTACATTTTTGAGTTTTCATACTTTTTGGGACATAAGTATTTAAAAAAGTCATCAAGTTCTGCATATATGCTAGATACAGACTGTGTACAGACATGGGACAAATAAGGTAGTGAAACCATGTTAAATTCTGTCACATCACTTGTGTCCCAGCCCATCACACGCAGTCATCTCTATGGTTCATTTAAGATGACTGTGTGTTTTACGGTAAAATTCCCTTTTTCTCCCATGTGGCTACCTCAGCTGCCGATCCTGTCTTAATCTCGGGATAAACGTGATTATCCCAGGAACGGTTGTTCTCAGCTTTGTATCGGCTACAGGGGAGCTTTGAAATAACTTCCCTCCTCCTTTCTCTGCCCCCTCTCTGACCGTTTGGCCGTGAAAAGCCTGGGATGGGGATTCCTGAGCATGATTTTGGCTGAGGGGATAACAGGCAGCAAAAAGGACCTCACTCAGCAGAGAGGCCACAGGAAGGGTGCTGATGTAGAGTCAGACTCTTCTCTTGATTGTTACTGGTCATCCTGGTTGTTCTAGATTGCTATATATGAACCATGGTCATGCAGGACATCACATATATATAATATATATATATATATATATATATGTGTGTGTGTGTGTGTGTGTGTGTGTGTGTGTGTGTTACTGTCCCCAGGTATTATATGACGGTAAAGTTATAGGTGTCTCCTGTCATTGGTCTTATTGCGTTATATATTCATTTTCAATGTTCTTGCCAATTCCATTCAAGTCTTTGTAACACTAGCCACTGCTTGCAACAGTCAACGAATTCTGCACTTAATTCTGGTCACCCAAATCCGTTTTGCCTTTGCAAGCCAATCCTTTCTGAGCTTTTTGGCACCCTGTAAGTTGAATTTGTTTTCTGTACATGCTCTTTCTAACGAGGGCTGTTCGGTTTCTGGTGTGTTTAATAGCGATGAAGCTGTAGAAATTAGAGTCGACCTCCGACTCCCATGTGAATTCTAAAGGCAAGCACTAAATTGAGCTTCAATTACTGTATTATGTGAGAATGAGAACTGCAGAGAAGGAAAGTACAAATGTTTCAAAAAGGCTGATGAGACCAGGGAACGTTTAACATAGAATTTATGGTACAGAACTATCAGTGGATTCAACTATAAAAGCAGAGAAAACTTCTTTTTCAGACCGTGTCACAGTTTGCTGACTGGCTCTGGTTATTTCCCATTGCCAGAAACTGGTTAGTGGAGAAAACCCACCTTCAGAAATTGGTTCCCATTAGATGCACAATGAAGTCTAATACCCTCTAATAATTACATGCAAATAAATACAACTGTTTCCCTATGATGTCAGTGCCGGAGTCAAGTTCAAGTTCGCGGCCTGGGAGGGATGTCTAGTCTAGGCAGACCAGACTGGGTACTTCTTCATCCAGCTCTGTGAACTTAGTCCCCCTGTGAACCCCACAGACCCCCCCACCCCTCCACCACCACCCCCAACTCTGTGCAGTTGCTAAGGGAGAGGGAGCTGGCTGGCCCAGCAATGCACTGGTGAAAAGGCCGGCCTGTCAAATTGTCTGAGGGAAGTCAGACCATTGCGCCCCCCACCCACTTCCACACACACACACACACACACACACACACACACACACACACTACCCTTAGCAGCTGGACGCGACCACTCAATGTGTGTGTGCATTTTAGAGCCTGGGAATGTCAGCTTGCAACGAGCACTTTATATTCATCAGGCCCTCCCTTTCTCTCTCTCTCTCAGTGACTTTGGTAAACAGCCCCCCCACCCCTTTAAGTGTCTAGTCTACCTCTACCCACTCAGCCTCTCCCCACCCACCCTCACACAAGTTCACTTTTCTGCAGGAACAATGTGTCTGATCAGATCTTGGTGAAAAATGGTCTTTCCCACTTTTTTTGCCTCCACATTCTTCAAAATAAAAGTTCCTAAATGGTTCTTGGATTGGCTCCACAGCTCCAGAGAGAACTTTTAATTGATCCAGAAAGTTTATCTTTTGTAAAGGTTCTTAAAACTTTGAAACGGTTCCTTATACTCACACATCATATACAAAGATGGTTCTGTAGAGAACTCTTTTTTTTGGGTAGTTTTTAATGGTGTATGAGGCTCTTTTTGCCAGCTTACTTTGTGAACTTTCCTTAACATGCATATTTTAACTTTAGAGTGTGATCAGCATTGTGGAATGTTAGGGGCATTCATGCTTCCGTAGGGCATTGTAATGTATTCAAATGCACCATTCTCTGTTCAGTTTGTGTGTATTTACAGTGAGAGTTGTTCATATGGTGGTTGTGTAACAGATTAATGCTTAGCACCCAAGGCTAGGTATGTGTGCATGTGTGTGTGTGTGTGCAGTAGCTTGCAAAAATGTTCTTAGGAGAGAAAGAGCTAGCTGTGTGTGTGTGTGTGCGCGCGCGTGCATGCGTGCATGCGTGTGTGTTTTCTTGAGGTCTCATTCAAGTCGGAGGACGAGTATTGAGAATAAAAGGCCAATGATTTGCATAAGCTGCATGCTGTCTGAGGGGCTTGGGGGTGGGAGCTGGGGAGGGAAAAAACGATATGAGGGAACATAAAAAAGGAAAAGAAAGAAACCCCACATTGTGGAGGCAGAGAAAGAGAGATGGTGCTTGAATGAGGGAGAGGGTGAAAATTAAAAGAGAAAGGGGTCTTGCCAAGTCTCCTGGAGGGATTAAATTGTCCAGAAGCCTCTCTACATATAATTAGGTAAAATTGGTAATGGCGCCACTACACAGTACTTGTGCACAAATTCGCAACATGATGGGGCATAGGGGCCATTTTTTTTCTCGACTTTACGATGCAAACACCAAGAAAAGAATAACAAAGAGAAATGGATATAGCTGTCCTTAACATGAATTCTCTCTTCTTTGATATCGATTTTTACTGGTGTGTAGTTACTTATTGATCTTTACTGGGCAACATTAAAATAATTCTACCCAAAATGCATCTCATGCAACCGCAGGGTTGTCACTCAGATTGCACAAGTGCAAAGCTAACCCCTGTAAAATCTAGTCTTATTCTCCAGCTATAAGCTTACAATCTGTTATGTAGTAACTACTATACATTATTTGAATGAATATGAACCTAATATGTGAGTTCAGTTATAGGAGTAACTGAAGTATAGGCTCACTTTCAGGTACACATCAATCATGCACATCAATCTTTGCTATTTTTATTTGTTGAAATGTTCACGGCTAGAGTAATTGAGAGTAATAGAGAGATTGTGAAAGAAACGTTTCATCTTGTTCTTCAGAAGCATTTTAAAATGCTAAAGAAATTATATTACTGCAACTAGACATTTTGCTTTGTTTCTTAATAGCCCCTTTTAATGATTTGACCTTGATTTTGTTAAGGAACACTGACGCTAACTATCATTAAACACATTTCCCAGAATTATTGTGGATCGCCACTGTGGACTGTGTTTCTGTTTTTGGTCCTTCATAAACCATATTTATTTTACTTTTGTTATGTATTTTTTGTAGAACCAGACTGGTGACACCCATCATCCAGTTCCAGTTCCCTGGAGTTTTGACTGGAGACCAATGGACCAACCACTACAATAAAGGAGCTGATGACTGGTGATGCTATTAGGACTCCATGAACAAATCCTGCTGCTTGAACACAATGACAATCTGTATAAAACTGTAATGCATATTTGCTTCAAGCTGCATTTTGTTTCTAAAAAGGCAACAGTGTTATAGGGTCTGTTCAGACTGTGCCTCATCCTGGCTGATGGAAATGTGCCTTAATGTGTGAACTGTTTACAATGAAAGAGTAGTTTGCATCTATCAATAGTACGCTCTGTACAGTGTTAATGAATGTGCCATTTCTGTTCTGCTGTTTTAAATGTGCTTTTAATGCCTCTGTGACTAAATGAAACGGATGTCCTTCCGTGATGAACATTATATCCATTAAAACCCGTCTTTTCACGGAGGGATCTCCGTCACACAGGAAATGGTGCTCTTTGTTTAATAATCAGGATATTATTCTGGCACATGTGTTAAATACTGAAACGGGGGACTAGAACTTCTCCAGGCCTTCTGTTGTTTAGCGGCGTGATTCATGCTTTCTGCTTTACTCACTCATGTGTGAAATGGAATCAATAAACTTGTGCAATATGAAATTGGCATTTAAGAGTTGGGTGTTTATTTCCAGAGCCGGTTTAAATTTTGGCAAGCTCTTATGCAGTAGTTGCAGCTTGATGTGTTTTTCATACATAGCACATATTCCACAAAGCATATTTCATCACTGGAGTCATATCTGAGAACAGTTATCTTCTACTGATGCTTATATCACATAACGGAAGACTATATGATAAATGAATTAGTAGAATCAATAGAAATGCAACATTTCAATTTTTGGGTAAAATTTGATTATAAAAGTACACTTGTCACTTATACGGGCTGGGATATTTGATCTATTTTGGATTTTACACCCAGTATCTTTCATAGAGTTTAGACTCTTTGCAACACATCTACTTTAAAAATGTGCCTTTTCAACTACATATTGACCAATCATACACGGTTATTGTTAAATAAGTTTTTTTTAGTTATTTTAACCCAAATGTTGATCCTATGGGCTATGCAATCAAGAATTAGCTTGCTTTAACCAACAGCAGCGCCACCTTGCTTTCAAGTACACTAGAAGTAGACCACACGACATTCGGGCCAATTGATTTTTCTCTATTATCATCAAACACTTCTTCGGAGTAGAAAAGTGACGTAGATGAAAAATGAACTGAGGAACTTCCTTCCCTTTATCCTGCATATTTCACTTGACTGTAATGGTGCAGACTCATCTTCCTGATTAGATTCGTCCCTTCTGAAGAGTCTCTGGGCTGAGGAGTGTCAGATTGGGGCAGAAGATATTTCTTTTTGTCTTTAAAAAGAATGATCGAAGTCATTAGATCGGGACTTTGAACTGTAAGCTTCACCCCATTATGCTTTGCTTGCTGACAAAAGTGAAAAGTGGGATGTAAAGTGTAATGTAAAACCATATGTTCCATCAAGAGACTTGGAGTTTGAAGGATAATTTAGGTAAAGCAACAGTATCACACAACTTTTTTGACTTTTGCTGAGCCCATAGAGCCACTGAATATAAACCATTAAAGGAATGGTTGGGTGAAAAAATCAACTTTACACCATTTCTGTCTTACTCTATATGTAATCGATCAGTCAAGACATATTTGGAATTCAAATTTTGCTTCTTTAGTTTAGAACTGGAGCCGTGAGGCTAACATTGCTAACAAACACTACAAGTTCTCGTCCAAATCATCTTCATAAATACATGGCCAAAACTCTCAACCCTCAAATCACATCCAGCTCTTCATCAAGATAGTGCAGACTTGAAGATGTGGTTTAGGACAGAACAGGAGTGGGAGTGCTGATCTAGAATCAGTTTTTGAGGCAATGACCATTAATATGGAGGAACTGCATCCATGCCTGGGAGTCCAAGAGAGCACAACTGGCTTTGCTCTCTCTGTTAGTTGACGTAACAGAATTCGCGGTTAGTATTCTCCTTCAAGGATGCTGACTTTGGGGGAGTCCTAGCTAGAGGGTGGAATTGGGCATGATTAAATTAGGGGGAATATTGGAATAGATATATAAATAAATATGTTATTACCTGGCGTTGTCTAAAATGGCAAGTTTTGTTCATTTTTATACCTAATAGTAAGTCATGCCGTATTCTAAACCGCATCCACAAGTCTGCTCCATCTTAATGAAGAGCTGGATGTGAATTGAGTGTGTTAGGGATGAAAAAAATTTGGTTGACTACTGACTTCTAGTGTTAGCAACGTTAGCCTTACAGCTTACGTGTTAAAATAAAGAAACAAAATTTGGACTCTAAAGGCAGTGATATTCTAATCAGCCAAAGCCACGGTCAAAAGACAAATTAGAGTAAAAACTACATTTATGAAGTTAGAAGTTTCCACTGGCTGGTCATGTGTATCAACTGTAGAGAGCAGATAAAATGTGAAAGTATTAGCTGAAGTTAAAGAACATTTTTGTGCAGTTAAATCATTCAATGGAGAATAAAGTGAGATGCTTCCTGAGGCCGAGCAAGAAAAATGGGCCTTTCCAATATCTGTTTAAGTTTACGTTTACAGCATATCTGTATACTTTGTAGTGTACAAAAAGGCCCCATTTTTGTCCATCTATAAGTAGGGGCATCTCTAGGCTCGTGGCGGCCCTGGTCAGAGAAAGAATCGGTGGTCCCTTCGCCCGCCAATGTCAATATGGTATCTTATGCACAGCGGATGGCCACGTCCATTGCAGACACTGCGTAGCCGCCTCGTGCTCATGACACAAGCGTTTAACTTTTGCCGAAATTTGCCACTGCATTTTGCCAGCTTTTGCTGTTTCCACTGGGCACCACGTGGAGGTAGCAGCAATGCCCAGCTTGTTTTATTTGTTTGTTTTTTTGTTTTTTGTTTTTGTTTTTTTTTTATTTTATGTTTTTTAACTTTTTCTTTTACTTTTATAAATTGTTTTGTTTTTTATTGTTTGCTATTTAACAGTAACTATGGCCATAGAATATAATTTATAAATTTTATAATTTATTTCTTTCGTTTCGAATAACCAGATTCGTGTACTCGAAATCTCTTCATTTTGCTTAGAATGGGTATGCGAATGTCTTGTGTCCCCTA
>JBBPCZ010000040.1:150807-169997 GCA_037974445.1 Brycinus macrolepidotus | reverse complement strand
CTGGCTCTTTCCCTCTCGCCCAATCGGCTCAGAATTTCATCGTCCACCTCCAACCCATGGGAAAGCGTTGGAAACCACCCCCCCCCATTCCCCCCCCCAACACTGCATATCCTCTCTGTCTTGTTTTTTTGCTTCCCCTCTTGTTTGACTTTCTTCCTATGAGGCTTACAAATGGGGAATTCCTCAAAGGGCCACTGCAGGACGCAGAGGCTAAGCTAATGAATGGGAGTCGTGAATCCATTTCAGAGGGAAAATGGAAAGGACTGATGGAGATTCACTGTGTCAGATCAAAAAAATTCAGCCATCAGCTGAAATTGCTTCATACAAAGAAGAAAATGATAATGTACAATTCTTTGTGGTTTGGGCTTGTATGGGAAATATACAAGCTTACAAACCTGGGGACTATTTCTAAGCAAAATTTACCTGGTGTGCAGAAATTTTTATCATAGGTCTGCACCCTGCTACAGAAAATGCAGGGACATTTAAAAATACTTGAGGCCTTCAGTTCACGATGATGGGGTTCTACACCCAGTTTCTTTATCATTAACCTTTCAGAAATATAATTTTAATTTTCTCCAGTGTCATTGGAATAAAAAGTTATTATTGAAAAAAGCAATTATTTGTTTTGAATTATCTAAAAAGCTGCCAGTTCAGGTACTGCTCATGAATGTATGTAATATCCGCTCACAATCTGGCTGTGGGACATTCAAAAACACATATGAGTATTTTAAGTTCATTAAATGTCATGGGGATTGATCAGGAAATGACCCTATTGACCCTTCTTGACCTCTCTACAAGGGGTTCATTTCCATAAGAATAGTAAAATTGAGTCTGACTTGAGGGTGACCAACAGGCCTCTCTTAAAACATCACCAGCACATTTAGAAGATAACTTTGTCAAAGGGCAGGTGTGTTAAATTTGGATTTTATTGATTTGTCTGAAAATTTTTTTCATGTTAAAACATGTATTTAATTTATCGATTGATTTATACGTCTGTCTCTTACTTTTATCACCCCATTGTGACAGGATATATAATATAATATAATATACAGGATATATATATAATATAATCATACCAAAGTATTCCCATCAAGACACATGAAATTCTACGGTAAACTCTAATTACAAATGAAACTGCACTACATTTGTGCAACTCAAAGCACACATAAAATCCATCTGCAAAACACATTCAAGAGGGTTTTATTTTGAAGGCCAACCAGTGTGATGTAGATCCATTCCACCTTTGACCCTCACCATATTCATACAACTGGCTAAACAAACAGTTTAGGAACTGCCCAGGAGCCAGACAGCTGTCTTAAGGTTCAAACAATAAGGTGACCTCTTTAGACACCACGCCATTGTCCGGCCCCTCTGAGTGATCGAGGGACAAAAAGAACATAATTGGGTCTAACTCACACCAGCTCTACTCTATTCTTCCAAAACTGTAGGCATCATCTCGTTCATTATTGTAGTCCACTGCATTATAAGCATATTTGTTGCATAAGCTGCCAAACGAATATAAAGCACTCCTCTCTATAGCTTCACATCTTTATTTCCCAATATTCCGTCCATTTAGAGGTCTTTTCAATTCAGCCCTTTGTCTAAAGCAGCTATTCAACCTTTCATCGGCAACAGGATAATAGAGGCAACAGGCAACTCGATATCGATTAAAGGATTGAATTCATATAGAGGGTAACTCAGCCTTTAAAAGCTTGAAATAGTTTTAGTAGAATCGATTTCATTATTTTATTTTGTTATCTGTGCTGCCACACCTATTTGTCATACATATTGAAGGATGTGCAAAACCATGATAAGAAGGAACACAGCACAGGGGCATTTAATGTAATACACTGTATATCAATATACTGAGAATGTAATAAAAAGAGAATTTAATAGGTCATACAATGAAAAATAGAAAGTTCAGACATCTGTGCACTCTCTATTATAAAATTCAATCCATCCCACTAGCATAATGCCATTGTTGTGTAGAAAAATGTTTGATTACTTGCACATTTACAGATCATGGTGCCGGACACTGACTTGTTTAGGCTAGTTAGTGTCCTCAAAAGCAACCATTCAGTTAAAACATTAGCTACTAATTCACAGTTCTTCAAAATGAGTCAGATCAGATCTTAGCCTAGAAACGCAGCCTTTGTCTTAGTGTGAAAACAATAAGCAACCAAAACTCTAGGTTTACTTCATTGGTCATCTAAAACAGAGCACTGGTCACCGAGCCTCCTCCTGGAGATCCATCCTGAGTTCCAGCCGCATGGCTCATCTCCAGATGATCTTAGTCACCTAGATCAGGTGTGTTAAATCTAGGTTGGAAATGACCTCTACAAGAAGAGGGTTGGTGGCCACTGAAGGTTGTGAGGTGTGACTGAAAGGCTCTGCCACCATATTATTATTAAATCAGTCTGATTAACTAGTGCAGTTCATCTTAAGCATCCTCAGCATGTGAAGACACCAGATGTGACCTGTGGCATTCACTGCTGACCACATGAGAGCATCCAGCCGCTTGTGTCTCTTCAGATGGGCTGAACATCCTCAGCTTCATAGCTGTCTGTGTGTCACTGGTGTACGGAGAAGTTGGTCTCTGCCCTATAGATAAAAATCAATTGAGAGTTAAAAAAACGGTTTAATAGCTATAGGTTATAGTCATAGCTGCAACTTCACTGCACAGCTTAAAGCGCTTGGAGAACCCTAAATATCAATTCTATTGCATGTTAACAGATGCTTACGCTGGCTAGTATCATGCTGAGTGATGGGGGGAGAGGGAGGTTCATCCTACCCACCCAGAGAGAACAAAGCCAGGTGTGCTGTTTTAAACTCCTGGCCACAGATGGCCGTGGCACCACCAGGGATTGAACTTGTGATCTCTTGATTACAGGGTCAACACAGTTTCGTCCCTTTGTGCCCATTTTTGCAGCCATTTTTGTTTTACTTTATCTATGTCCATTAGATTGAAACAAGCTGTTTATGTTACAGTGCGTTTAAGACGTACATGTAAATGACCCCTGTTCTGATTGGCTGCCCTGTATTGTGCCTCAGTCTAAACTAAAACTCTCCTTCTAAATTAATCACGGATGGGCCGGGCTAAACTCCTGTACTGTGCTGATAAGGTGGATATACATAAATTCACTGTTTTTTTCTGACGTCACAAAACTACGGAAATCAAGACAGGTATTTTTATATTTATAAATATGGGCTGGGGAGTGTGTGGTATGGTTTGAAACCTACAGTGTTTTACTAAAAGGCAATAAAAATACAGTTTTCCGTAATGTTGGCCCTTTAATTCATTCTCATATAGATTGCAGGCACAATAAGAGGCTATTTTCAAAGGAGGGAGCATCTGTCCTCATTTTGGGGATGTTTAGTTTTAATCAAAGTCAAGCAAAATGATCCATATTGAAGGGAAGACATTCTGCTGAATGTTTTGTTTGATGACTTTGTGCTCAGGCTTAAACTGAAGGGTACAATACAATAAACTGTACTGTAACCCTAGGTGTAGGCCATATTTTACTGTCATTGGGAAATCTCCATTCTAAACTCTGTGTTGTCCTGGATTAAGCTTAATCCCTGTCCTGGAAATCAACTTTTGGTTGAGGAGTTGAAAAACAGTGACAGTCAAAAATCCTGAAACTGGCAATAGCGTTACAACCTGGTTTATAGGATGTGGTGTATTTATTTAAGATTTTTGTACATGATTTCTGTACATGCCCGACTCTATAGCCTGTGTTCCCCAGAACAGATGGAGTAGAAGCACAATTCTCAACAACCTCTGGTTGTATACTGCCATCATGTGGTGCCAAAAAAGAATGAAGTTACACAGCAGTGTGCCTTTATTCACAGTTCTTCTACTCCTCAGAACCCTGTTCACTGACAAGCTTTCACAGCAGGAATTGCTGACCTCCACATACAAAAGACATGGTGCTGTTCTATGACATTACAGGTGACTTGTTAAGTAAGCGCTTCATGGCCATGAATTGTGCTTGGATTGAATGTGCAATATATTTGAACTCTAAATACCATCTACTATTTTAAACAGATGCCACTTTATTAGACAAGAGCAAAGCCGATTTATATACAAATATACTTTTCTTTAATAATAATAATAAAAAAAAGACTAGATAGAGAACCCCCAAGCGACACCCTGCTACCCTCAGTCCTACTGCATAAGTTGCCATTCCCCTTGATTTCATAATTCATTATGAAAGTGTGTCACTTACACATCAGTTTTTCGGGTCATCTGGTTGTTGTACGCGAGTATAGGGGGAATACTCTCCTCATCTTCAGGCAGCTACACAGAGATCAAACACAGTGAACCTCAAAATAAACCTGAATCATAATAATACATTTCAATTTGTTACACTAAGTTACTGCATACTTTTTCTTAGTCTTTCTTTTATGTACTTAGAAACCATGAATCTTCTAAATGTTAACAAATATCCAAACAAGACCAATAGTACCCTCTGTTGGTGAAAATATTTCAGCACAGACACACGTACACTCTCACTCTCTCTCTCTCTCTCTCTCTCTCTCTCTCTCTCTCTCTTTTCTCTTCTTTTTCCTCTTCCTCTCCCTTTCTCTCTCTCACTTTCTCTCTCCCTTTCTCTCTATCTCTCTCTCTCTCTCTCTCTCTCTCTCTCTCTCTGTCTCCTCTGCCTCTTTCTCTCTTTTGCTCTCTCTTCTCTTCTCGCTTCTTCTTCCCTTTCCCATCTCTCTCTCTCCTGCTCTCTCTTTACTCTCTCTCTCTATATTTGCTCTCTCCTCTCTTCTTCTCTTTTCTTTTTTCCTCTTCCTCTCCCTTTCTCTCTCTCTCTCTCTTTCTCTCTCTCGTTCTCACTCTCTCTCTCGTTCTCACTCTCTCTCTCTCGTTCTCCCTCTCTTCCTCTCTCTCTCTTTCTTTCTTTCACTCACACACACACACAAACTCCCCCCCCCCCCCCCCCCTTCTCTCTCTCACCTCCCAGTAGACTTCATCATCAAAGCAGTTGTCATCTTCTGGGTCTCCCCAGACTGGCAGCTTCAAGATACCACCTGAATGAACAACACCAAATATATTCATTTTTACTTTAGTGAAAATGTAACAGTTGCAACAGCTGAATCAGTAACATAATCACTCACCCACCAACGCTCCACCTCCGAGTCCAAAAAGAAGGGCCACACAAAGCCCAGCTGCCTGGTGGGCTCCCTGTTTACTTACTGTCCTGTTTGCGAAAGCGTCCTTGAAGCCGAATGTGTTTATCAGCCTGGCAAAGGAAGGCGTTTTAGACAACCCACATTTAAACTGCAATAACACTGCTGAAATTTCTCTTAAAGTGCACTCACCCTTCACGCCCATAGACAGATTCACTCGCAGTGGCGGCTGTAATGGCACCTACAACTCCTCCAAGCAGGCCTGGCATGGCATGCAGATTGTGGATCCCACAAGTGTCTTGGATCTTCATCCGCTTCTCCATGAAAGGCTGGGTGGAGAAATTGTTGTTTTAACACTACAATTTTACTCTGTGTCCAGTTCAACATTTCAAGGTTCAAGGTTACTTTATTGTCATCAGCAGCTGGGAACATGTACACAGTGTGATGAGATGTTTCTCCACGGACCACAGTGCAACATATAGCAACATTCAACATTCAGCAGAGTGCAAGTTACAAAAGAAACAATACAAACAACATATTAAATAGACACCACAACAATGTAACAGTAATGTAATCTAACAGTTCAGTGTGAACGGGATGTAAACCTTCCAGAGTGACTAGTTTCGCACCACAAGTGTGATTGTTGCACAGGAGGCAGTTAGCAGCACTAAACAAAATACAAGGAATGACGGAAATTACATACAATTAATAGACAATATAGTAATGTAACGGTAGTGTGAAAGGGATATAAATCTGAGACAATACAATAAATAGACAATATAGCAATGTAACAGTACTGGGAATGAAATGTTAATCCGAGGCAGTTCAGTAAGTAGACAATACAGTAAAGTGGGAAAGTTGTATAAACTTTCCAGAATGAAAATTATGTATCGTTTTACTGTATAGTAATATGTATAATATTGCAAAGGAGACAGTTAGCAGCATAGAACAGCACTGAGCAAGTGTAAATTATAGCCTACCAAATCAAATAACAGGAAACAAGTGTGGTTGTTGTAGTCATAAACAAAAGGTGCTATTGAAAGTAATAGTGTAATGTGAGAGGTATTTAAGGTATAAAGGCAGGTTTGTTCACTGAAATGATACTTGGTTAGCCACTAGACATTTAAAGTGACTCAACACTTACAGACAACACCAGGTAGCCGAAGGTAGACAGGATCCCACAGCAGAAACCAACGATGAGTGATCCATAGGGCGTGATCATAAATTCAGCTGCCGTACCCATGGCAACACCTCCGGCCAGGGTGGCGTTCTGAACATGAACCTAGGAAGCAGAAATACATTTGTTCAAGGCTTGGTAGCAGAATGACAACACTTTTAAAACAACTTGTATTTATTCTCCAGCATTTGTGTGTATGGCATAGTGTATTTCATAGTGAGTATTTTCTGCAGAGTTTTATTGGATTTATTTAGACTTTGTATTTTATATTGTTCTTGTCTCTGTGTCTCTGCGTGTCGGTGCAATTGTAACATAAGCAATTTCAGAATCAGTAAAGTTTTCTGATTCTGATTTATGTGAGAGGGAAAATTACCATGTCCAGCTTGCCCCTTCTGGCTGAGAGGCTGGAGATGGCGAAGGTGGTGAGGACGCTGGCAGCCAGGGCCAGGTAGGTGTTGAGGACCGCTCGGTGTTGCCCATCTCCATGGTTCGCAATGGCAGAGTTGAAACTGGGCCAGAACATCCAGAGGAAGAGAGTTCCTAGAAAAGAGAAGATTTCAGATTACAGTAGGTGGTAACACTTTACAATAAGACTGTCCTTATAAAGTATTCATTAATGATTTGTAAGTAGGTTGTTAATTAGGTTGTAGACAATGTGTAAATCATTAATAAGCAGTTAGAAAAAAAGTATAACATCTGTCATACATTGATGCTGGCTCACTCAGATCCTGCCAGTTGCTGAGCTTATTTTCTTGCTTTCTCAGGCAGAATGTTAAACTGCTAACATGTTACTACCATTAAAACAGCAGATCTTGCCAAAGAGTGAGCCTTCACTGACTGCTGGGTGGTAGTAGCCTAGTGGGTAAAACACTTGTCTGTGTTTGAGCCCCCACTTTCTACCATTGTGTCCTTGAGCAAGACACTTAACCCTCAGTTGCTCCAGGGGGACTGTCCCTGTAACTAATGATTTTAAGTTTATCTGGATAAGATCTGCTTTTTAATGACTCATAAACTGGCTACAACCTAATTAACAACCTGATTATAAATTATTTAGAAACCTTTTATAAGGGTAATCTTATTGTAAAGTGGTACCCAGTAGGTGGTTGTTCTCTTCCTTAACCACCTTTTTTCCAGCAGGTACCTCACTCGCAATCTTCAGTTCTAGAGTTATTTGTCTTTTTAGAGATTTTTTGATCTACACTTTTGGGAACATCGCCTCGGAGCTCAATACAGACCTGGATGGCTTTTAAAGGTCCCATTTTATGGAAAAAAATCCTTTTTTAATGATAAAAGAGAATAATCATATAAACACTGTTAAAAGTTAACATATGTTTCACCCCAAAGTCCATCCACTTCAGATATGGGAACTAAGCTGCAAGACATTGTAAATTTAAAAAAATTAACTAAAAAAAAATAATTAAATAACAGGTCATTGTGAAATTCTAATTCCTGATAATGTCATGTTATAAACAGTATTTCAGACTGGGCTGTTTTTTTAAAACCTGTCACAGTACAGACCAGACGATCAGAAAAAGCTCATTAATGTACATCAGTCCTAAAATTACATTAACAAAAACGACCCGTTTATTTCTAAATGCTAAAGAGAGGTTGAAAAATGCTCATGGAAGAATTATGACTGTTTTTGAAACATAAACCCACACAAACATCATTAGAGCACTTCATGGGGAAAAAAAAATAAAGTACAAGAAAAATGAAGGAAATAGACCCTTTAAACTGATTGACCTCCTTAGCTCACCTATCATGGCGAAGACATCAGAGTGGTAGGCGGAGCCTTGCAGACGTTTACTCTGATTTAAATTAGGTCGGTAGAGAACCCACGATATGACCAGACCATAATATCCTCCAAAAGTGTGTATGGTCATGGAGCCACCGGCATCTTTAGCCTGTGCCAGTGAAAACATAATTACTGTTATCTCAAAGACTGAAGATTAACAATCAGAATCAGAATCAGAAAACTTTATTGATCCCAATTGCTTATGTTACAACTGCACAGAAACACAGAGACAAAGACAAGGACAACCTAAAATATAAAGTCTAATTTTAAAAAACCTAACAGAAAAATACTCTGTATGAAATATGCTATGCTGTATACACAAATGCTGGAGTATTAATGCTATAGATAAGTAACTTACAGTTAAGTGAATTACTAGTAGCATAAATAGTAGTTAGGAGCACATTAGTGCACGTAATTGAGATCAGTAGTAGATCAGTAATAGCGACATAAGTAGTGATATTTCACATGGTAAGACTATAGAACATAATAATAAGATATTGCACATTATTTAGCACCCAATAAGAAAACTGCGCATGAAATTGCACATAATATGATACTGCACATAATGATTATGTTTTAGCACCTGATAAGAAAATTGCATGATACTGCACATGGTTGACTAGAATTAATCAGAATGGGGTTGTCTGCACTGACTGGCACCTTTATTGGAAACCCTCTACCAGGTCCACTCTAAAGGGGTACAGAAAGCAAAGCCCATAGGTTGACACATCTTATAGCCTTTCACCAGTGGTCAGTTTCTGACCCCACAAAGCTGCTCTTGACTAGATTGTTTCTGGTGATGGACCATTTACAACACTCCTGCGGTCCAGATTTGACCAGTGATGAATGGGGAAGGGGGTGGCCAGTTTTACATGGCTGCAGTCTTTAGTTATGCACCTATGTAGAGGATTTATGAGGTAGGTGGAGCAGCAAATTGTACCAGCAAGATGTTTCCTCAAAAATACGTGGTAAGTGTAGACAAATGTTGCACAACTTACATGAATAAGATTGAGGATGATGTACTCTTCCACCGCAAACAATGTCACGCCAAACAACGTCAGCACCATCAGCTGCACAGGACTGACTTTTCCCAGACAGGCTCCATACGCAATTAGGCACCCAGCCACACAGAAGTCAGCATTGATGATACTTGAGAAGGAATAATCTCGTTTAAAACAGATGCTTATTACGTAACTTGGTAGCCACTGAATGCAGGAGAACCAGTTCAGCTGGATAATACTGCTGTCTGTCTGGCAGTTAAGGAACCGGAACCACAAAGCTACATGGCACAGTGTCAATAAATCAAGTTATGACATCACTTTATGCAACCGAAAGACTTAGACAGCTCAGATCCTTCAGATTCAGGAGCAAAATGTATCTTCACAAAAAAGGAGAACTATTTAAGATCCATGCAAACTAAATTCTCACCTTTCCACTCCGATTTTGATTTTTCCATCAGCGGGGTCTAGAGAGTGGAACCAGCCTTGCATCAGGAGGGCCCACTGAATCCCAAAGGCAGCAATAAGGAAGTTGAAGCCCACACCGCCAAAGCTGTAGCGCTTCAAAAAGGTCATGAGGAAACCGAAACCCACAAAGATCATCACATGAACATCTTGGAAACCTGCCCATCACAGGGGTGGAGGGAGAGGGGACAATTACTGTAAACCATTTGTCTTCAAGAGAAGACAGCACAAATAAATACTGCTGGATGAACTTGTTTCACCTTATTCAAATATTTCAGAAGGCTAACATGGCATGGAGAACAGTTACAGGTAGGACGTTCCACAAACTTTTTGGAAGTAATAGTCAGTGGATAGTTTCTAAAAACTACTAAAGAGCTACAGTTTGTTTGTTTGTTTGTTTTGTTGTTGTTTTTTCACATGCAAGTTTAATGGCAATGAAATGTATCTTATCTGCACTTCATGAAGACAGATTAAAGCCTAAATATAAAGTAAAAATGACATTTTTATGTTTTTAATGCAGATTACATCTATGCAACCACCTGAAATTTCCTTTACTTTACATCATTGTTTTATAATACTATACAATACAATATGCAGCATACATACACAATATGCAGTAACAGACTTCAGAAAGGATAACTATATTGTCATTGTTAGAACAAAACCTTCTATATCTTTTTGTCACATTTCCTTTTAAACATAATTTGAAAATACCAGTTGTAATTTAAGCTGTGTCAAAATTTCATGCTGAATGAACCAACAGAGCTGGTCCAAAATGAACTTGTTAGAACTTGTTACATCAACTTACAATAAAAGCTGGTTACATTTTCACCTCTGTAAAGTTTTTGGAAATTCAAGATTTTGTTTTGACAGCTATTATATGCTAATAGTTCCAGAAGAACTTAAAATGTGGCCATTAATTTAGCCAGTAATTTTATTTTGTTTTTGACCATTAAACTTTCAGTTTCAAAATGAAAAGCAAATAACGTAATTATCCAACATACCCATACAAAAACATATTTAACATATATTTAACATATTGTAGGCTTACCAAAGTCAATGTCATGAATAAAATGCAACTGTACTCACTTGGATATCTGTAATAAAAGTCGTTCTCCACATGACTTGTAATGTTCTTTTCATGCATGTGTTCAACCCAGTGAGCATCAGATTCCTCATTATAGCGCACAAAGACCCCAAACAGGATGATCATGGCAATTTGCCACACGAAGCAGACGGCGGGCAGACTGATCCGGACATTTGTGTTTTTGGGTTGGTTACAGCAAGCCTGGCTGTTCCCCATCGCGACTGCAAGTGATGAAGTGATGACCGAAGTGAGGGCGTCTTCTATCAGACCTCTGTAATTGCAGCCTTTGACTGCAGGGGTTTTTAAAGCCGGGAGGATAGAGGTGTGTCACACCTGGGCAGGTCATTAGAAACTGGTGCTGCATAAGACAAAAACAGCTGACAGGATACGCCACATTCTTTCAGATCAATAGCTGGATTTCAGGCAAACTCTTGATTGTGGACACCAGGTAAGGGGGGGCAGGGCACTGGTTGGAATATTGCATCAGATGACTTCTGTGATCTGCATAAAATTATACATATGATCACAATAAAAATAGTACAAAATCACTGAAGCAATATAAATGGTTCAAAATTACTTAATGTGGTTACAGTAACTCCCATTAAAACTTAACCATTATTTTTTTCTTCTTAGGAAAAGTTACCATAATGGAGATAAAAATCTTAGCTTTTTGTGCTATATTGAACACATTGTGCCATACTGAACATGTCTATGTCACACAGGTTGAAAACAAGGGCATTGATGGTTTCCCCACAATCTAGTCCCCAACACCTATTAGACCTGAGATGCAGAGTGTAAAGGAGATGTGTCACCCTTCCCATACAGCGGTCCTAAGTTTTAAATTAAATGAAATTGTGTTAGGAAAGTAAATGTCAAACCAAGTGACATTTATTAACTAGACCAAGGCCATCATTTTCTTTTGTAAAATAATTCGTACATAATCCCATCAACGAACATGTTCACCAGCCCCACTGCAGGAAAACAGGGCTGTTAATGTTTCCACCTCTGCTTAAACGGACCCTCAGTGCAGGCTGGTTGGACTTCACCTCCAGGCTTTTTCCAAACAGAAAGCCTACCATTGGTCTGATGTTTTGCCAAAAGACAAATATTTCGTTAAATGGTTGAAGTGGAATCCCTGGACAGCCTAGTTATTGACTCCCCTTCATTTTGAATGAAAATTCTCCCCTGGCAGGAAAACAGACTTAACCTCTGTCTAAAAAGTTCATTAAAGGTGCTTGAGAATTTTTTGGCACCACTGTACCCCCCGGCAAAGGAATGTTCCTGTTTTCTTTTCAGGCTATAAGTCAAAGTGACTTTCCAGTATTCATTCCACCCCTGCAAAGCAGAAACATAAAATAATGATGCAAGTGCACCACAGCAGGGTAGTGGCCACAGGTGAGTGTTTTGCAAGGATACAGCACCTTAGGCTCATTTTGTGACGCAGTTTTACAAAAAGATTGAAAGAAACAATCTGCCAAGATTGGTGATTGACATCTTAGTTGTTTGAATGGCAGGGTGTTTTTGAATCTGACTGTTATGAGCTAAATTCCAACGGAAAGGTACGTGGTTTAACTTCTGAATGCCACTAAAGTAGTACAAATTAATTTACCAGAGTGAAACTGAACGAAACTGAGTCATTGTTTTCCAGAAACTTCTTTAGGTTCAGGTTTTAGGGAGGGCTTAGAGCTGTGAAAACAAGCCTGTATGAAAATGAGGGGGAGGTGTCTAGATTTTGTAAGCCCTACACACCCAAATGCTTTAAGGTGAGAGAGAAGCATCAAACCATCCGAGAAAGAACCATCTATACTACTTTAAAAAGCTACAATCTCTCAAAAGGTTTATTTTCTTCAAGGTTTATTCTCAGCTCATTTAGAATTGGGTGTGAACGTGGAACTCTTGCATTTTAGAAGATAATGCTATTGCGAAGTTGATCAAAACAAAAATGCAGCAGTCAAAGTTCACAAACATACAAAAGGCAGGAAACGTGAACAGGAAACGTGCTGTCCCTAAACTGTACTATGATGGAACGAATGCTTGCAGAACGCTTTGATTTTCCAGTGTATCTCAGCCCAGTAACGTTTTTTCTGATGCGCAATTCTCTCCCCACAGTTTATGGCCAGTTGTCAAACCAACGGAAAGTTTTTCTGTCAGGGCTGCTTTTGTTATTGGGGTCTTTTAGTTTTTATAGTCTTGTTTAAGTTTTTAATTTTTCCCGGCATTCATTAGCCGGGCAACGAAAACCTAACCAAGCCAACTTATGAGCAATGGCCTGGTACACCTTCACGTTTCTCACAGCATTAAAGATAAATTTGTTAGTGTCATAGAAAACTCCCACTGAAATTTATCTTCAGCCCAAACAGACAGTAGTGCTTGTACTTTGTTGACTTTCCAGTTGTTAGTTTGTATCTCCATTGTTGTTTTTTGTGCAGAAAGTAAAAAACAATGGCCTCTTTCCATGATGACAATATTTCAACCAGTCAGAAAGCAGTGACACAGTCAGCCCGGCTGCAGCCCACTTTTGGCTCTGCCATCAAGCAGCTCGGGTACTAAAGTATGGCTCACTATCTTTGTAATGGAAAAACATTTGTTTGCAGCACGGCATGGTTCCTTGTGCCACTGGAAAAGCGCCCAAAGTCTCGCTTTTTAAACAGGTTCCATACATATAAGCATGTTACTGTAGAATGAGGAGACGAGCAGCAGTGGTTCAGTGGTGCTCTGGCTTTGGACCTTATGTTCTTCCAGAAATCTATTACACCTGCTTATTTACTTTAAACCTCTTCATGGGACCTGGACTGTGCCCAGAAGAGATTTAAAATGAACATGAATCTGCTCTGATTGGTACGTTCTGGGAGAGTCCCTTTGCCAATTTGTTAATACTTTTTGTTTAACCACTGAAAGTGAAACTGAGTCGTTGAATGAGCTGCTCTGAGTTGAGCTTTCGTCAAGGGTTTAGAGCTATGAGAACAAGCTTACAAGAAAATTACAGGGAAGTGTTGTAAGCCATACACACAAAGATGAACAGCAAAGGTGAAAGAATCATCAGTCCATCTAAGAAAGAACCAGGTTCAATCTCTCTAGCAACCTTCAGGCAGCGTTAAATCTGTGTCACAACATTATACAAAAAGCAGAGATGTTGTTTCCAATATCGACTTGCCAAATGAGTTGTGTCTAGCAAAATGCAGGCGCAGGCTAATTTGTCAAATGACCTACACAAGTTGCCTTTAAAGTCTGCAAATAGGCTGCAACACTTTCAGATGAGGAGCTTTGGCACGAGATGACACCCTTATGGAATTCCACTGAAAAAAATGAAGAACTAAAGCTAATATTTGCTGTTTACTTTAAATTTCTTCTTCTTTATGGGAGCCCAAAATGATGTTACTGAGTGTTTATCAAATGAAAGCTTGCTGGCAGTATAAGACGACTTTGAACATGATCAAAAATGCTGTAAGACATCCGGCCACTCTGGAGCTAGAATGAAAAGCTTAAGATTTACTCGTTTTCTTTTTCACAGCACCATCCATCGCTTCCGAACTAAACTGAAAAAAATTCTCTGACAGTGAAAATTTGCTCGAAGGCGCTAATCAGGCTTAGGAGTTGAATCAGGCTAAAAACTGTCTAGTGCAGACCCAACTTAATGGTGTAACTATTTCAATACATTTTCTAAAAAATTAACAGTCGAAACAGTATGTCAAACTTTATTGTTGATGTGTCTCTCCCTCTTGTCTGAGTGTCTCTTTTTTGACACCTTTCATGGAAACCGGTGTTCAAAACTAGGCATCTGGTTGAATTCTATCAGATCTGCTTTGCAAGCTTCCATGCTAAAACAACTGACATCACTTATAAATCTTAGGGGATGTGATTTTTGTGAAGATTTATGAATATGCACGATTGTGTGAATTGTAAATGCTTCCTTGCCTCCAGGCTTCCAAACTCTTTTACTACCCTGCATGCTGTGCTTTTACCTTTGGTGAATGGGGAATGAGTGAGCAGATGGGATGGAGCAGTAGAAACAAAATAAGCTCCCACTGCTGTAAGGAATGTACACTGGATTATGCTGATTACGCTAGTGCTAGCTTAGCATGCAAATAACTTGACCTCACTTCTCCTTTTATCAACAAGGCCTCCCTGAGTCAGAGCTGAACCTATAGTAGCTTTAGCATGCTAAACTACTGCTACAAAGATAGCCGAACACACCATATTTGTACATTTTATTAGATGCCACCACTGCTAATAATGTTATTTGACCATCTGATGCCCTTTCACTCCATGTGTACTCTACTGAACAATGTTATACTTTCATGAATTTCTTTAATGCAAAAATTAATGCACCAGCAACTAATCTTATCAACAAATATGTCAGACAGCTCCTGCCTAGATTCCTTTACTTTCTTCAAACTGTCTTTGAAATCACAGATCTTATTCAAAAAGCCAAATTTTCTACCTGCCGGCTAAATCCACTTCCTACACATCTGGTTAAAGCCTGTCTGCCTCCTCTTTCCTCTTTAATAACTAATATCATACATTAATCACTTACATCTGGTCACATTCCTTTATCTCTCAAAAAGCTGGTATAACTACAGTTTTAAAGAAACCTGGTACTGACCCTAATAACCCTAATAATTTTGAATTTACCATTTGTATTCAAAATACACAAAAAACAGTTGCAGTGCAGGTGCATTCACAACTTACTGATTCTTACTGATAATAATCTGTTTGAGCAGTTTCAGTCTGGTTTTCGTACCTTCCATAGTGCAGCCTTGATCAGAATCATCAAATCACCATCATTTATCAGTTTTAGCTAATTGCACAGTCCAAACATCTCAGGCAATAAGGTGGCTACAGCACAAGCATGTTCTGTATCTTCAAATTTTCATGTCTCTGCATCATAATTCACTCATTAGAATATTTCAGTATTCTGGACTATGATAGGTTCCAGCTTACTGATGTACGAAACAAAGCTGCTACATCACCTTATTTACAGAAGTACTGAGAAAGCCTGTAGTCCATGGAAAGATTTGCATGATGGTAACACATTTAACTCAAATATCAATCTCTATGATCTTAATAAGCCATCCAAGAGGAGTATGATGTTGTTGCATAAAAAATGGGCAACCTTTTAATTGCACAGTATGCAAAGTTGCTGGAAGTGAGTTTCAGACAGTTTAGTCTGTGCATATTTCCAACAGGACGTGGCCAAACACACTCATTATGCTTTCTAGAAATTCCAGTTACACAAGCACCAACAGTTTTGTGTAGCAATTGTTATAAGTGGTAATAAGTAATGTGAATAAAAGGAAAAACACACTTTAAAGTTATTAAAGCATTTACTTCATGAACGAGGATAAATACAATTATTCACATGGTACATTAAATAAATCTATATACATGCTTAAAACTAAAAAAAAAACTATAACATACTGAGTACTGTGCATAAGATTTCAAAAAGACTGTGCCTCAAAATCTAACACAATGCTAACATGATATGGAAAACAAGTAATAAGTACAGAAGGTCATTAAGACTTTATCTCTGGAGAGCAAAATCCATTTGTGCGCTCATCCTGAAATAGTATTTCTCACTCTTCTTGAAGAATGACATTTGGTTATTTTGACATAGAATCTTTCATTACAGTGCTTTTTCAATATTCTAGAATGTCACAGGTCAATAGGCAGTTTGGATAATAATACAAATATATTTAATAACACAAATTGTCTTGTCCACTAGCGCGCACTGGCTCTGACCAGCTGCCTGGATAACATCCTGGACCTTCATTCAGTGGGTTTCTGACAGCAGATGTCATCTTGTTCAGCCCACTAGCTCTGTTCAACAGAGAAGCTGGATTCAGACCTAAAACAAAACAAAATTGAAAAAAAGGATGAATAACTGAGCTAAAACATTTGATCAACCAAATATTAGGATATTGTTGCTGCTATTTGTGAAGCATTAGGGGAATAAAAGCTTTACAAAGATCATCTATAAAGTCATATGTGAAGCCTCACACTAACATACTAAAAACACACATTTTAGTTTGTTACTTACACACACGCATCAGGGTTCTTGGTGATCGCGTGGTTATTGTATTCCAGAATGGGAGGGATGCTTTCTTCATCTTCAGGCACCTGCACAAAAACATACCATAAAAATTGCAATGATTTTCTTACCCATCTGACTCATTTTGTGGTATGATTGTAATATTGCACCTACAAGGACATATTTAGCAGTAAACAACTTTAGTACACTTTCTTCTTACTCACCTCCCAGTAGACTTCATCATCAAAGCAATTGTCATCTGCTGCATCTCCCCAGATTGGCAGTCTCAGGATAATACCTACAAATATTAAAGAAAATTAAAATCTCCTCCCACGTCCTACATGGGCAAACAGCAACTTTTTGTTATTGTTTTCAGCAACGGTTCTCAAGCTGGTCCTCAGGGTCCCTGGGAAGGTTTGCATTTTTGCTCAATACACCCACATGGGGAAAGAGAAAAAATGAAAACCATCTGGGGTGTCCTGAGGACTGGTTTGAGAACCAATGGTTTATAGGAGCAGAATCCTAAATAACTTGGAGAAAAGTTAGCTAAGAATCATTCCTGTAAAATTAGATTCCTAGTTCAAGTTTTTTTTTCACCTCAAAGACTGAGGACTTATAGGTAAATGAAGGCATGGTAATTGAATGTAACTAAAGCATTTAAATGAGAATGTATGAGAATGAATTTCAAGGCAGTCATTGCCTCAGATTTTGTGAAAATAGGCTTTCTATCAAATAATTGCAATTTTTTAAGTTTGCTAGTTAGAAATGATATCTAAAGTTTAAACAGATTACTGTCCCTGAAGGATTACATACCCACTATTGCTCCACCAACAATTCCAAAGAGGAGAGCCACACAGAGGCCCGCAGCCTGGTAGCCTCCCTGTGTTCCTGCCGTCCTTTTCGTACCCACCAATTCAAAAATGTTGGTCAACCTGAGGAGAAAATAAACAATTTGACATTGTATCTACATCTTAATCAAATATCTGAGTATTGTTAGGAAATAGTGATGGAACATTGAAATTTATGCAAAGTCTATAAGCACACTCACCCTTCACTTCCATAGACAGACTCTTTCGCAGTGGCAGCCGTGATGGCACCTACAACTCCACCGAGAAAGCCTGGCATTGCATGCAGATTATGGATTCCACAAGTGTCCTGGATCTTTAGATGCTTCTCCATGAAAGGCTGGGTGGAGAAGTCAGCAGTTTGTTTACAAATGAACTTGTCCTGATTCAGCAGAACAGTTAACGGTATCATCCATTTTTGCAACACTTACAGACAACACCAGGTAGCCGAAGGTAGACAGAATCCCACAGCAGAAGCCAACGATGAGTGATCCATAGGGCGTGATCATAAATTCAGATGCCGTACCCATGGCAACACCTCCGGCCAGGGTGGCATTCTGGATATGCACCTACAACACAAAGAACAGATGCATCACACTCTGCACCAGTTCAAAATCTGGCGACGGAATGACAATCTACCATCTTTGCATAACAGTTACTGGCATGTGGTGTATGTGGGTTAGAAAATTACCATGTCCAGCTTGCCCTTCTTGGCTGAGAGGCTGGAGATGGCAAAGGTTGTAAGGACACTGGCGGCCAAGCCCAGGTAGGTGTTGATGGCTGCTCGGTGTTGCCCATCTCCGTGGTTTGCAATGGCAGAGTTGAAACTGGGCCAGAACATCCAGAGGAAAAGAGTTCCTAGGAAAAGAAAACTTTCCATGTTAAGGAATCATCTATTCTTGGACCAAAAAAAGTCAAGCAAGTCCAAAGGTCTCTGTAACTCACCTATCATGGCAAAGACATCAGAGTGGTAGATGGAGCCTTGTAGACGTTTGCTCTGGTTCAAATTTGGTCGATAGAGAATCCATGATATTGTCAGGCCAAAATATCCTCCAAAAGTGTGGATGGTCATGGAGCCGCCAGCATCTCTGACCTGTTCCAGTTTCACAGCAGGATTAGGATCACCATGCATGGCTAATATTAATGGTACAGTAGATAGTGGACATCAACAACGTAATCATTGCATTCTTCATGTATACTATATTTTTTACAGAAAACAACTGCTTCTAAAAACCAAAGTGACTGTCCAAAGGCAACTTACATGGAGGAGATTAAGGATGATGTACTCTTCAACTGCAAACAAGGTGACTCCAAACAACGTCATCACCATCAGCTGTACAGGACTGGTTTTCCCCAGACAAGCTCCATATGCAATTAAGCACCCAGCCACGCAGAAGTCAGCATTGATGAGACTGGAGAAAGATGTATACAGTACATAAGACCTTTTGTATAACAAAGGACAAGTGTTCAAGCCATATTAGTCTGCCGGAGGATTGATCAGATATCTTTCCACTTGTTCACATGACAAGCTGGAGTTGAATTGGAGATACATTTTACCCCTCTTTGAGGGTACTTGGTGTGGTAGATTTCTTTAACTATCCTTTACCAGTGCCCAGGGAGCACCTTGAGGGGACGGTACCTTGCTCAAGAACCTTG
>JBBPCZ010000040.1:135976-150707 GCA_037974445.1 Brycinus macrolepidotus | reverse complement strand
TGGTAGATTTCTTTAACTATCCTTTACCAGTGCCCAGGGAGCACCTTGAGGGGACGGTACCTTGCTCAAGAACCTTGATTTGAACCCACAACCTTCCAATCACAGGGGCGAGTCCCTAACCACCAAGCCACCAGCTGCCCCAACAGCCACTTTACACCATGGCTCTAATGCTCAGGACATAAACATATTTAACCTAAATAGATTACCACCAGATGACAAGATTGTACGATATGACCATGTGCAATATAAGACTGTAAGATACTATGTGGATTCACAAAGTGAACAAACTTTGTAACTACAAACTTGTGAACTCACCTCTCCACTCCAATTCTAATGGTCCCGTCAGTTGGGTCCAGAGAGTGGAACCAGCCTTGCATCAGCAGAGCCCACTGAATCCCAAAGGCAGCAATGAGGAAGTTGAAGCCCACACTGCTGAAGCTGTAGCGCTTGAGGAAGGTCATGAGGAAGCCGAAACCCACAAAAATCATCACATGGACATCTTGGAAACCTGATCGACGAAAAGTGGTGAAGATGTTAAGGCAAGATGAGGATTAGAGCATTTAACAGTACAGTTATTAAGTCCTTCAACTGAGAAACTGAGAAATGACTGGCTGACTGGATCCCAGCCAACAGACTCACTTAAAGAATGACAGCCTTATTGTTGTTACAGATCCCTAAACAGATCAGTGGCAGTTAGAGGATTACCGGATAGCTACAGAAAAGGATTATTATGTGACGTCTGAGACGATGTTGGTTGTCATTTGAGAACCATTAAAAAGGTGTTATTCTGTATGTAAACTGTCACTCACAAATGTAGGTGGGAAGTGCTTAAAGTCACTCTCACTCTCAATTCCTGGGATTAGTAAACACTTTTAACCTATTTTAGCGCTGTTAACAGTTTATATCAACTGCAAGATATTAATTAACAAATAGTTAAAGCTATTAATAGATTCATATTGCAGATGCATATGAAAAGAATATGAAATGTGTATCTGGTGATGTTTGTAATATGTATATATATATATATACAACCTACATTCTGTTCTAAACAATTAACAAATAATATTCATCTTAGCATTGTGACAAAATTTAATTAGATATTCGTAAAATAAAATGAATACTCACTTGGGTATCTGAAGTAGAAATCATTCTCAATATCGCTGGTGATATTATGCTCCTTCTTAAACGTTGGCCAGTGAGCGTCGGACTCCTCATCATAGCGAACGAAGACTCCAAACAGGATGATCATGGCAATTTGCCACACGATGCAGACGGCAGGCAGACTGATCCGGATGTCAGCGTTCTTAGGACGGCACCAGAAGTTTTTGCAGCAGTTAACGCAGTTCCCCATCTTGGCTGTCCAGTAAGACCAAAGAGGATCTTCTCTCAGGACCTTGTACTGAAACAGATGCTGACTGGAGAGGCATTTATAGCTGAATCCTCAGAGGTGTGTCACATCTGGGCACCTGTTTGGCAGGTGCACCTCTGACACAATCCAAGATAAAAAAAAAAAAAGTGTGACTGCGTGATGCACAAGACACATTTTCTGATCAATATCTCGAATGTTCTTTGGCCCTCAAGCGCTGGCATTGCTAGGTGCTGAAGTTTGACAGAAAAATGAATAATTAAAGAAATACAATGACAAGTTTTGAATTTTGCCTGCAAATAAAAAAAACGCATGCAATTATTGTTAAATTAGGAAAAAAAAAAAGTGTTGTGGAAAAATATGTGAAAAAGATGCTTGTCTATGAAATATATCTTACTCATGTATGAGTAAATAATTATTTAAGCTTACTTGCAAGTGACCACTACTCACAAACTGATTTTTTTCCCTGCTGATTTCATAAAGTATTTCTAGCATTCAAAACATCAATATGCATTCACGCGTTGATTACGCATTCAACATTTTTCAGCATTTTTAAGGTGGTGAAAGCATTTGATATTTTCATTGAAAACTGTGGCTCCTTCAGTCCTGAAAGGTTGCACTGTTCATCTGTCGAGATTTATTGCCTCTGAATAATGTGAGTGACTGGAGGCAACAACTTGCTGAGACCTTTCATGACCGTGACTTGACTGATGATGTAATAATCTGAAGATCATACTTAGGTTCACACTCTGTTTTCCAGAACATTACTTCAAAAGTGTTCACTTGAGCTTTATTATTCCAACTCATCCCAAAGGTGTTCATTTAAGCTTCATCATTCCAAATCATCCCAAAGGTGTTAAACTGAGCTTCATCATCCCAACTCATCCCAAAGGTGTTAAGTGGAGCTTCATCACTCCAACTAATCTCAAAGGTGTTCACTTGAGTGTAATCATTCCAACTCATCCCAAAAGTGTTCAGCTTAATCGCCCCAACTCATCCCAAAAGTGTTAACACGAACTTTATCATTCAAAGTCATCCCAAAGGTGTTCACTTGCGCTTCATCATTCCGACTCATCCCGAAGGTGTTTAGCTTCATTGCTCCAACTCATCCCAAAAGTGTTAACATAAGCTTTATCATTCAAACTTATTCTAAAGGTGTTCACTTGAGCTTCATCATTCCAACTCATCCCAAAGGCGTTCACTTGAGCTTCAGTGATTCAGCTGATCCCAAAAGCTTTCAGTGACCCTTCTGCAATCTTGCTTATCCTGAAGGTGATCAGTGCAGTTTTATCACTCTAACAGAAGTGTACAGTGGAGCTTCACCAATTCTATTCATTCCAAAGGTGATGAAAAGAGCTTCAAAGAGTGTGACTTTGCTGCTGATGCATGGTGACTCTAGGCTTATGTGCAGATACTATAGGTGTCCTGCTCTGTTGCTAATGCTTTTCTGTGGAGCTAATAAGGGTGTATTTTGCACAATTAAACACCTTTGCAAGTAATTAGTGTCCCTTAATCAGAATCAGAATCAGAATCAGAAAACTCTATTGATCTTGGAGGAAAGGGCTTAAACAAACTAATTCACTAATTAGAGGATCCACTGAGTGGAAGGGGTGCATGGATACTTCCGGGAATGTTCAAGTCACTTGTCAAATGGACAGCCTAGTCAGTGACCCATGACAGACCTTCAAATAGCTCCTCAATCCAAGAGACCTTAACTGTGTGCACACATCGCCACAATCATTGTCTACAAAGGTACATTCCAGATGCCTATCTCAGCCTTCGGATGAATATGTGTTCTTCCGTGGTGTTACATAAACGGCTATTGTCTCGCATTTGAGAATGAAACGACAGTGAACCATATAACTTTAATTTCCTTTCCATGTTGAAGGAATTTGGAATTAATTATGTATGTGGACTGCAGACAAAACAATTAGAGTAACTGAGTTTTAATCAACTTATGGTTTTTAATGACAGATGATGTGAAAATTAGTTTTACAAATCAGACAAAAATGATTTAGCACTGAAACTGCAAATGTCGTAGTAGTTTCATAGCAGTTTCTAAATAACTGTAATATACTCTTAAAAGGGGGACATTTGTGGGTTTTTTAGCAAAGGCAATGGGTATCTATAGAACCATGAAAACCACAGTACAATTTGAATGCTTTTATGGTTCTTTGGATGATCAAATAGTTCATAACCACAGTACCTGTTGTATAAGGATTTTTAAAGAACCCTCTGGAAAATGGTTCTGCACAGCACCAAAAAGGGGTTCTACTATGTAGAGTCTTTTTTACTGAGTGTAGAAACTGAATAGTATGTTGCCCCTATCATTATAATAATAATTATGATTATTATTTTTTGTGATGTTTATTTATTAATTAATTTATTTAACAACACTACTACCACCACTATCACTACTACTACTACTACTACAACTACTACTACTTCTACTACTACTACTACTACTAATAATAATAATAATAATTATTATTATTATTATTATTATTATTATTATTCAAACTGTCCACTGTCAGTTTCTCCTTTAAACTACTGCAGCCCTACTTTCAGCTAATTAACACAGTTTTTCAAAGCGTGTGTGTGTGTTTGTGTGTGTGTGTGTATTTTCTTCATGCAAGTCACCTGATGAGCCCCCCTTTGCAGAATAAAGACGTGTGTGTGTGTGACAGGCATGAGGTGTACCATTGTCAGTGATAAACGAGGTATCAGTGTGACATTCTACGCAGGTTCCCCCCGTGCAAGTACAGGTGGAAGCATGTGACACCCAGCAAGGACCACAGATCGTTATCAGGGCAGCATTCCAGCAATTGCTGCAATCACATGGTCATATGTCTCCCTAACATGCATGATGCATTCCAGCAGGTCTCATGATTCTCTGCACGGTTGATACAAAGCACTGGAATACTGAGCCACATCGAAGATTTCCACAGGTCGTCCTTTAATTTCTTTTGTCATGGATTCTTTGTGTTTAATGGTTTCCCTTCATTTTCTTCTAACTTTGCCACAGACACTGTCCCGTGCAGTAGCAGCCAATCAGAGAGCAAGGAAGCCAACACACCTCCTCGTGTGGTATGAAACCTGTCATCTTTTCAGAACCCACTATTCAAGCACAGTTATGAAGGCAAGCAGGTTCACCGGTTCACTACAGGGCAAAGAAGAACCCGTTGTTCCATTGAAAGCACAATTCTTGGCTCTCATCTGTCTTCAAAGGCACTGAAAGTTAGAATCTAAAAGTCAAAGCCACAACTTTATATTTCATGTTTCCACATTTCTTTCATTGTTGGCTTGATACACAGTCAATTGTGGGTGATAAGCTCAATAATGTATGAGAGGAACATAACCCTAAATTGAACATAACCCTAAATTGAAGTAAATTTAGTCTAAAACTCTCATCCAAAAATATTTCAGTAATTTTTGACTTCCTGGTGTACTGAGGTATAAATATGAGATGACACAGAAGCCAAAATCCCTCTATTCATTAACATGAGGAAGCTTAGAAAATACATCAGTGAGATACATTTACTTCAATTAAAAGACTTCTTTAATATTTTTAAAGTGAGATTGAGCAAACATTTTAAGCATTTTTTCATCTTCTTTTCTCCTTATTTTCTCCAAAGGTGCCAAAAATCATGGAGCTTACTGGGTCATTTAGCATTCAATATTAAACAAGTAAATGAAGAGGCTATTTTTGCATTATATACATCAAAACCCCTGGTTCCTATTACCATCGTTGTAAAGAAATGTAGTTTTTCTACCATGTACCATTTGACATCACTTCTATAATGACTGCAACTAAGAATAAGAGGGCATCTTGGAATTATGTCTGCAGTTTGCTTGAACTGTGCCTGACCTTATGCACCTCTTCATTCGTACTGCAGTTACAGTAACATGCACACACAAAGTAAGTCTTTTATTTAGTATATCTTTTGTCTCTTTGTTTCTTAATTACTGAAGTGTGTACATTGAATTCAGATTTTCTTTCACCGAGAGATCGTTTTAATGATCAGTTTTAATGTATATATAATCTTAATGAAATGTATTGTTTAATATGATTTAGATAATATGAGTTGAGAAAATTCTGACACCCCTCCTTTAACTAATTTTAGTTAGAAACAAAATGGCCCAAACCAACCCCAAAAATGTATTACTTTGCAGTGTTAGGTTTTAGTTTTCTGATAAAAAAAAAAAAAAGATTCTGAGGATAAGATTTGATTTGCTTTTTATAGTTTTTGTCAGTAAGCTCCAATTACAAATTATGTACATTAAGTTGGCTTGGAAAAAATCTAAATTTATTTGAAAGCAAAATTTGAAGAAAAAAGTGAACTATAACAATAATAACAACAGAAATACATAGGAAACATTGCTATCTTTTGATGAGATATATGACAACAATACAGTTTTACATTTCCATATTTTTGAAACAAATATTTTTTCAATATTTTATTCATATTAACACTGCATCAGAGATTACCTCTGAGATTTGCAAGGTCCTGCTCAGTGTGGAAATAATGGCACAGCTCTTCAAGCACAAACAAAATATGTTGCACGCAGTAATTTAGTTATTGGCTAATTAATTTTGCCATGTTTTCTTACATATCTTACAAGTGCCCCAACTAAACAAAGCTTCTTAATTATTCCCCTAATAGCGGTAAAGAACATTTTCAACTGTTTAGCTATTTTCTTGTAGCCATTTCGTGATTTGTGCTGCTTAGAAAACTTCGGTTGCACATCATTGCTGTATTCTCTGGTGTTTCTCATAGTGATGGGTGTCTAAGGGTATTCAGGTGTGTGTCAATTTATATTTATATCATAACGAAACCAGAGGTCATGGCTTACCATTTAAGCATTTCATTCAGGTGAACTTTAAAACTTAAACCATGAATATACTCCAGTCAGATTTTACTCATACAAATGTTTTATATTGTCATCAGTTTCATTCAAATCGGTCTCATTATTTCAACCACAGTTTTGCTATTCACTAATTAAATACTTTTTCATATTTAATTCCTTAGACTGATTTACCTACATTTCTGGTGTTTATCATGTCAGAAAACATGTCCAACACAGCAGCACTTGCATATCTTAAACTGTTGCCACATTGTGAGGAATCCCATCTTAGCCTTACAGTCCCCACATTAACGGCACCCCGTGTGAGGATCTTCACCCTGTACCTTCAACATGCAACCTTGTTAGGAGTTAGGAGTGATTGTTAAATGATTGTAACTATACTGAAGTATTATTCTGAAAGATTTGTTGTACTCTCAGTCAGTTACACGTTACACTGGTTATAGTTTAACCAAAATCTTTTTTTTTACAAATCTTGAAAGTCAAAGATTTTTCTTTTTTTTTTCTTTTCCCTTTTTTCTTGTTTTATACTTCATTAAAACATTCAGTTAAATTCATATCAGTGTAAAATGCTACTTCCAACAACTATGCTAATTCTTCACTGTGTAAGATACATAATGCTCTGCATATCAACAAAATGCTCATGGGCTGCACTGCTGAGAAACTGGACTGTAGTTTGTTGCTGCAGGATGGAAACTGGTTGAGCACAGGGCAGTGGTTATTACAACAAAAATTTGTTGAAAAAGGTCAAGAAGAAATAGTCTCACTATTCTGGGTTGTGTAGAGCATGATTAAATCATAAACATAGCTACGTTTATGTTAATGTACAAGAATAACAAAATTCAATGTGCTGACTCAATTTGATTGGTTTAAACATTTTTGTGTACTTGAGTATGTTTGAAATTAGCCCCATATGCACTTTGATGCACTTTTAGACTACTTTCACTCAAGTATATTTTTGGCTCCATACTTTATTCAGTTTAGATTAATTATATTAATTAGAGTTTATTGTAGCCATACTTTCACTTACATTGATCAGCCATAACAATAAAACCAGCTGCCTAATATTGTGCAGGTCACCCTCACACCCAGAAAACAGCTCTAACCTGTTGAGGCATGGACTCCACAAGACTTTTAAAAGTGTGCTGTGGTATTTTCGTCAGATGTCAGCATTAGATCCTTTAAGTCTTGTAAGTTGAGGCCTCCATGGGTTAGGCTGGTCTGTCCAGCACATCCTCAAGATGCTCAATTGGACTGAGATTTCCACAAACTCTTTGTCAAGGTTTTTGGCAGTGGATATGGTCAGCATGGGCACTGTGATCGGTCTGCTGCTACTCAGCCCCCATACACAGCAAGCCGTGACTGTGTTCTCACACTTTTCTTTTAGAGCCAGCATTAATTTTCTCAGCAATTTGTGCTACAGCAGCTCTTCTGTGTAATCAGACCAGACATGCTAGCCTTCGCTCCCCACATGTACCCTAGATCCCTATGATCCTGTCACTAGTACACTGGTCACCCTTCCCTGGACCACTTTTATTAGGTACTGACCTCTTCACACCAGGAACATCCCACAGGGCCTGTCATTTTAGAGACCTATAATCTGGCCCTTGTCAAAGTCACTTAGATCCTTTCACTTGCCTATTTTTCCTGCTTCCAACTCAAGAACTGACTGTTCACTTGCTGCATAATATATCACACCCCTTGACAAGTGTGCGTTATAATTACAGTTTCAAGGTTTGGAATGAGCTTCTAGCACACTTCTAAGCATACTGGAAGCTCATTCCAAACCTTGAAACTGCGATTATAATGTAAGCCATTACTGCAATTTTAATTTTTCATAATTCATCTGAGACTTTTCCTAGACTATCAGAATGAACCTATTGTCACATCTAAATCTCTGATGAGTCCAAGCTCATCGCTGTGAGTAACCTAAAAGAAAAATTTTGCATTTTTAAATGGTTCACTCCCACTAACTCATCCCAACATCAGTGTGGATGAATGAGGCAAGGTCAAAAGTTGAAAGAGCAGCGGGAATTAAAGTGACTTTAAATTATCTGAGAGAATCTGAGTGAATTATCTAGTCATGGTCATGATCATGGTCTGCATGATAGTCTTTTCAGTTTGTACTTTTGGAGTAAGGCCAAAACCCTCAAAAAAGTTGGGCGGCAAGTCACGGGGTCTGGAATGCAAACTTGTCAAGAGCCCTGTCACAAATGTAGAGGTGAGGCTGATGTGGCAGAACGGAATGGGAGATAATCTTCCCATTTGACAGGTGACAGGTGGCTGCAGCAACGAGGATGACCGGCTGATGCGATGGCGATACAGGAGTCAATCATATGATTACGAAAGAATATCATTCGCGTGCTCCATCATGTGATGGCTTTTTCTTGCATGTCAGTGTCATCACAGTGATGCAATTTAACATCATGTACAATTTACCTAGCTTTAGGCTAATTCAACAGAGAGGAAACTTTAGGTTCTAAAAGAACTTAAGCTCTAAGTATGTATGTATAACTTGGATTGGGTCCAGTTAAAGATATAACTATGCCTGTATATAGTACCCTCCAGGAAATAGACCCCATTCATTTGAACTGTCTCATATCACAGTACACACTCTAAAACTGTACCTTTTAACAGATGTTTTAAGTTGAGGATGCAGAAACATTACATACAAAGTCATACACCCCTGCATTCTTGCCTTGTGTACTATGATTGGGGTGAGACTCTCAAGAATGCATCTTCAGAACCTTTAGGAATATCATTGTACCATATATTTTTACAGTTATTTTTTTTCTTTGACTGTATGAAACCTGTCTTGACTCAAGGCTTATTTATTTTATTTCTCAATTATAGAAAGCTAATTATGAAAAGTTAAATTATGGGAAAGTGAATGTAGGTTTAAGATACACAATTTGACATTAAAGACTAGTACGACCCCCTGTGGCCCCATCTGACTTGCTGAAGTGGTGCTTGGAAAATATTTTGCACCTGGTATAAAAGAAGACCAGGCATAACAGAAGGGATGATGGCAAGGTCCATCTTAGAGATGAGACTTTATGGGTGGATGTTTCTTTGTTTCTTTTAGGCATCCTTGGATCACATGTTGGAACTGAGCACACTACTGCCTAAAAGGTATCTTTTTATTGTTCCCCCTAAATATCTCTTCTTGATTATGCCTTCAGTTTGCTTGCTTAATCTTTTCTAAACTTTATTGTATTGTATCACTATACTGCATCCTCATTTTTGTGCAGCCATTAATGAGCCAACCAACAACATTTATGGCAGGGGTTCCCAACCTTTTGCAATCCACAGCCCACCCCACCAACTACAAAAGCTTCCCTGGCCCACAAGAAGGTTTGATCCCCTGAGCAGACCATACTGAGCAGTAGTTACTCAGTTTCAGTTCCCATGCACAAGTGGCTTAGCTCTGTTTTTGTATCGATTAATGCTCAATCCTTTACAGTTTTCTTGTTTTTCCTACTATTGCAGCCGATTCATTTAAATGGAATTTTTTCCCTTTTCAAAGGCCATGTCTTCAACCATTCATCCCTGCAGGCTGAATTCCATTTAAAAAAAGAAAAACATTTTACACTGACTTGCACTGAAAATACAGAGATAACTAGATAGCAGTCTGCAGACCAACAACAAAATCAACATAAAAATGTGTTGCTTTTGCAAATATTTGTCATATTTAAATTATATTTTGTTAAATGTCAGCTGTAATAAACTCATGCTGCCAAAAAATAAAACCGTTGCCCAAGGGCCTCCAAGCGGTACCGCTACAGCCCACTGGGGGGCTGAATGTTTATATCATTTGGATGATGCTCCTATCCAGGATGTCTTACAGTTTATTTGTGTTACAGAAAGGTGAATGTAACATTAGGGTCTTGTCCAAGAATATTGATATGGAGTGATGTAGTTTGCCCAGCCAGGGAATCAAACCACAGCCTTCCAGGTGGAGAGCTGCGATGCTAACCGCTTTGCTACACCAACAGCCATAGACCATATACTGTTCTTTAGTGGTGAAAAGTGACTATTAGTCTCCAGTTAGTCTGAAGTCAAGAAAAAAATGGACAAAAAAGGAAAAACAAGAAAAAACACACCTTTTTGATGTTGATTTCTATTATCATCCTTATGGGATTCTAGTAGTAGGTTAGCAATAAGCTAACAGCATTATGCATTGAACATTTTTGTCCCATTCCAGATAAAACTTAGTCTTCTGAACTTGTTTTACTTAAAGTGCCTAATAAACATATTAACATATTTTCCTTGTATACAGTATTTTAGATGAATTCCTTCAGTCAAGAGTGCTGACAGAAACCCTCTAGCTGGCACTCATATTTACAGACAGTGACGTATCTAGAACTTCCAGAAGGCTTATAGTGATGTTTCCTTCCTGAAATTGGAAACTGAAATGTGACTGAAATGTCACTGCCTAAAGATACGGGAGTTGGATCTGACAGTAGGAGCTTTACTCATCTTGAAGGCCTCACCAATGGGAAAGCTCACTTAGCTATATGGGTCATTTTATATTAGGTAATTCAATGATTTAACTTTCCAACCAAAACTTAACAATTAGCCAAAACTAGCACTGCAGTACTAGCAGAGTTCAAATACAAACATGATTCTGTTGATTCAAAAAGTGAAGACATTATTCTATTCACTGAAGGCCTAGAAGATCCCGAGGGTTCCTCTGTGATGCCCTAATGCTCTTGGAAAACAGATGGAATGTCAAATACTGTCAAATACTTGGTGCCATAGTCCTGCACTGTAACTGTAAGAAGCGTCCTCCTTATCTTCATAGTTGCACAGCAACCATTGTGTGTTTGTCACAACAGAACCTGGTTATTACGGGATTAGAGGAGAACAAAAATATGTATCAGTAGTAGATGATTGATTGAATTCGTTGTTTGTTTCACAGCTTTAGAAGGACAACACCCTCATTTGTCAAAATCATCAGTTTTAGTTACACAACATAAACTGTATATTTTATTTCAATTGTTCGATTCAGTTTCATAATTCATAATAAATCAATTTCCTTAGAAAAAAATCTATGCATTTTAGATGTATCACATTAATAATAAATAAATATTTTTATTTATTTATTTATTTATTTATTAGAAATTACTATTTTTCTTAAAAGATTAAAAAAGTAGTTGAAAATAAACCAATAAACCATTCTGGCTTGTTAAATGACTCTGACCAAATTTAAATTAATAAAAGATCATGAAATAAAAAGCAATAATACGCTGTCTGCACTACTTTAGTGTCTCACATTAAGAGAATGCAGCTCTCCTGAGACAGTCAGGTGACTATTGTTACTCAACATGTCAAACTGGCGTGGTGATTTTTTTCATCACAAGACATTCAGATGCTCTCCAAAGCAGGCCTTGAACTTCAGAGACACATGAAACCGAGATTTCTAAGACAGACAGAGGCAGGAACTTAGTCACATACACCTGTGAGTGAGCTGCTAAATACCCTCAGGGTGCCAACACACCCAGACCCAGGACTGGGCAGGACCTGGACTGGTATTCATTTTTTTTTGTGTAAAATTTGTACTGACTCATCAAGTTAAATCAAGTTAAACCGACCAACCCATGTTCCACCACAAACGTGTTCTTCACAGGAACCTTCGTGGAGTTGCACAAGCTTTACTGAATGTTGGAAATAATCCCTCTTAACCTAATGACAATGTAGAGAATAACCCAGCTTTTGTCAAAAAAGAAAAATTATGTGTGTGTAAGGTCACATTTTGTGTGGTTTGCAGTTAGAAGCTGGCTAATTTCTTTGCCATTTGGAGGCAAACTGTTTATCAACGAAAGCAAAAGAAAGGCAAAAAAATTATGGATCTCACGGCATAGCACCCCCCCAGCCCCCCAACCTCTGACCAATCCATTAACCACTGTGTGTGGGGATTTTTTTCTGCAATGTTAAAAACTGGAGATCCCTGGCCTACACCACTAGCTACTGTAGCGTGGCTGAAGGTGTTCTAGGAGGTATTATGAACATCATCTCCAAAAGGGGGTTAAAGTAAAACAAAAATGTCTTTACTAAAAACAAACCTTAGTGACCAGTGTAATTAAACTGATGAATGCAGCTCTTATGTGCAGCTATCATTATAACAGATAGATCTTTGCAAAAGTGAGCATTAATTAGTGCCCTGGTTTGGGATTATTTCTTGTTTTTTTTAAGCTTGTGATGCTTCTAATTTCTACGTTTAAACTGAAAAGCAGTGGCATGTGGCTTCTGTCGCTGCGTTGCAGAACTGAGCGCTTCAGGAGGTCCTTTGTCCCCACGGCAATAAGACTCTTTAATGCTCTCTGACCCCATCGTCCCACCCTCCCCCAAATCATCATCTGCTACAACTAATGAGTGGACTGTGCTTTATTTATTATGTTTTTTGTTGTTGTCCTACTTTTTATCATTATTTAATTGTTCTATTTATTATTCTATCTATTTTTTAGTATTATATCTCTTTTAATTATTCTATTTATAATTGAGCTACTGGATATCTGAATTTCCCCTCAGAGATAAATAAAGTTTCTATCTATCTATCTAAAAAACCCACCAACTATTAGGCTAAACAGTAAAATACAGTGACAGCAGCCTCTAATGCAAATTGCAAAACAGATTAGCATGTGACCCCCTCCCTCCAATCTCCATCTTCAGAGTTATTTTAAGGCTTATTTAATCTCACTGTGGTGCTAAATTCCTCATTTGAAAACACCTTTTAGAAGAAACACGTCAAACTGAATGTTCATTAAGGCAAACATGAAATCAAACAGTATGCGCTATTTTGATCACTGGAAAGAGGTGATCTGTTGCTTGTTAGTAGATCAGATTGCACATTTTTACAGGTGCTGTAAAGTTTGCATGTGTTTTTATGGACACAAACCCTTAGTAGATGGGAATTTTTTTACAAAAAACTTTCTATATTCTCATTAGGTTGAATGAGATTTTGTCATTTGCGTATGTTCTTCTAATGTAGAGCATTTTTGGTGTTCAAAATACTTAGACGAAGATCATCCAATGAATGGGTATGTGATTTCGTTTGTAAGTTACTGTAAACCTGTGATGGAAGTGTGAGTCACAGGATGCTGAGTGATCTGAAGGTGCTTTTGCGCTTCCTTGTAACTAAGCTCCCTGTTTGTCTGCATTCTGGACATACATTCTGTCCAAAAGGTACAGTAAATTATCGTAGAACGCTGATCTGAGATTAGTTCTCTTCTTGAATGCTTTACCAAAATGGAAACTTAAGTCTTTAATTTAATGCACATTAATGAAGTAAACTTATATTTCAGGTCATTCTGAACCATTTCTGTTACTTCATTCAGCTGGTATAGGAAGATGTACAGTACTGTGCAAATATCCTGAACAAATATACTTTAAGCTATTTATTTGTACAGAAGAAATAAATTTGCTTTAAAATGCCAACACATGAATAAATACGCATAAACAAATAGATAATATATTATGATCTGATGTGCATCAGCACAGGTTAACCATTTCCAGACCTGTCCTCAAGTATGCCCTTGGTTTATTTAATTAATCCTTCATGAATTAGATTAGTTGGTGCTGACGGAACTGAACTGAACAAATCCAAAAGCTGGAGTGTAAAGTCAGGGACCAAACCTATGTTCTCAAAATTAACATATTCATGACTGTACCTGTTTATTTTTTATTTATTCGAAAGTTATGTAGTGTTTTACCTCAGATAAAAAAAAAAGCCTTTACTGCCCAGATAATTAGTCAAACAATTTTCACAGCTGCCCAAGACTTCAGTGCACTACTATGTAGCTCCTGTTCTGCACACTACAGCAAAAAAAAAACACGAACATGCTGCCTCGAAAAGTTCAAACATCACCGATAAATGCTGATCGGGCTTTTATAATGTGTGCTTCATCTTTAATTCTAACAGGCTTTAGACACATTCTTTCCGAACCAGTTTTTTAATTTGTCTGTATTAACCCCTCTTTATTTTTTTATTTATTTTTTTATTTATTTGCAGCACTTTATCCCTGTTTTTGCATTTTCAGAGCATGCTGCATTCAGTGAATGCTTTATAAAGCATAGTATCTACTGCTATTCATTTCCTGAGTCACTCAGAAAAAGAGACAATTCGTGCAATCAGGTCCTCACAGCAATGTTCCCGCATCTAGTGTAGTCTTATCAGAAGAGCAAAGGTTGTTACTGGGATAAAAGAAGTCTGTATCAACACCCTTGATTCCTTTACAGATTGGGTGAACCGGTGTCCTCTAACTTTTGGATTATATAGAGAAACATAATTGCATAATTACTTTAAACTGTAATAATAATTGTTAAACCAGGATAGAAGTGAAGGCCAGCTCTGAGGGGTAATCCACTGCTACTCATTGATGTTGGATTGTATGGGTTAAGATCAAGGTTTGGGTTTGAGGAGAGTAGTGTTGCCAACTATTTTCAATGGAAAGTAGCTAAAGTCTGCTCGAAAAGTCGCCAAATGTCGCTAGATGACGTCAT
>JBBPCZ010000040.1:119101-135876 GCA_037974445.1 Brycinus macrolepidotus | reverse complement strand
TATATATATACAGAGAGAGAGAGAGAGAGAGAGAGAGAGATAGATAGATAGATAGATAGATAGATAGATAGATAGATAGATTTTGTTTATTGTTTATGAAATACAGATGGTTTGTGATTTGGGGGGTATACCTGGCTTCCATGAGAAATTTATTTTTCTGCTCTGGTGGAAGGTTTTCACGGCAGGCCTTCACTGCCACTGGTGTGTTGTCTGAGCGTAGGCGGCCACTGAACACCTCACCAAAATTCCCCTTTAGCAGCACACAAACACTCTTACTGCTGACATTCAAGGGTGACCATAACATTTTGAAACAGTTATGCCCTTTTATGTAACACTGCTGATGAAAACTGATCAAATCTGTGTTCCTGGCAGCGTGGTTTTACACTACGATAGCAGTTTGTACATGAATGTGTGTGGATGTAAATCCCGGGTCAATAATAAACAATGTATGAATGGGTTTACATGGGTTTACATGCAAATAGAATGGTTTGGAAAACTGTTCACGGTGGTCACATAGTCCATCTAGAAGTATCCCTAATTGACAAACCTTTTATAGAAGCACTTTAGTGGGCACTATATATGCGCTTACCCGACCGATGCTTTGACCAAGAATCACGTCATCATGCTCTAGGACCCACTTGTCCTTCAGAGGAAGAGGTGAGAACACCAGAATTAGTTTGTCATGAATTAACCTGTTTCCCCAACCTCAGTCCAGAGAATGCTCCATATGTCTTTTTGTCTAAACATAATCCAAACTAATCTAAACATCTGAATGCTCCTCAAATGTGCAAATGTTTGCCCACTATAGGCCTGCTTTGCATCCTCTCAGTGAGCAAGACTGCAACCTCAGCTGAATCATTTAGATGTTTCAACACTGCATGCTCTCACCAACCACTGTCTTTTTTCAGTTTTGAAAAAGCACTTTTACAGCTAACCATTTCCTTTCCTCAATTTGAGGTTCCTCTTCTGTGTAGCCTTTGGTTTGTGTGTTTGGTGAATGTGTGTTTGGTAAGTGTGTGTGTTTGCAGTGCTAATGGATTGTGTGTTTAACTCTGTTCGTTGTACAGTAGTAGTCACTTACGTCATACACTCTGTTCACTTTTGAAAAAAATCCTTATATATTTCCTTTCCTCAATTTTAACTTCTTCTTATATGTAGCCTTTTGGTGTGCATGTGTTTGGCAAGTGCGTATTTAATGGATCGTGTGTTTAACTCAGTTCGTTATATGGCTAAAGCATTAGTAGCCATACTGGAGCCTTCTTAGTTTTATAGAAATTTCATACAGCACCAGAAACCACATAAGTAAGACTATTTGAGATTAAGTAACAATTTAACCCAGTTCTGAGGCCAGTGTTTGATGGTTTAGGCATGCAATTTGCCAATTAGTGATGTGTAAGCTACATAGCCACATAGCTCATGTGCAATATCACGTGCAGTTTTTTTTATATTAAGTGCTGAATCATTTCATTATGCGCAATATGTGCAATAGTCTTACCATGTGAAATATTACTGCTTATATCAGTATTACTTATATACTACTGATCTCTACTACGTGCAGTAACATACTCCTAACTACTATTTGTGATATTAGTAATTCACGTAACTGTAAGTTACTTATCTATAGTATTTACACCCCAGCAGATTTGTACATAGCATAGAGTATTTCATATTGACTATTTTATGCAGAGTTTTAATTGGATTTAGACTTTATATTTTATATTGTTCTTGTCTCTGTGTCTGTGTGTGTCTGTGCAGTCGTAACATAAGCAACTTCCTCCAGGATCATCTGATTCTGATTCTGAAAACTAGGGAAGCAAACTCCAGAAACCAAACATGTCCTGGCTCACCATCTACACTGGCAGTAAGAGGACAGCTGTGTGAATTAGTTGTGTATTTTTAGGCCGAATTATCAGTGTAATGAAGGCTCACACCAAAACACATCAAGAGACTTTTTGGCCATGGTCATGCGACAATAAAGGCTTTTTAATTCGGTGAAGTATGTCATGAATATTTATATTTGTCTGATGCTTTTGAACTCCATTCCACAGACCACTTTCTATATTTGAATGTTTATTTTTCTATAAGTAGCAATCACTGTGTTTGTGCTCTTAAAGGCACTTTAATGGTGCTGAGAATGAAGGGGTACCTTTAATACTGGCCTTTTCAGCACGATGTCCGTCCTCTTAGTGACATTTTTGTGTGAGTTGAGGAGGTGATTCATGAGCAGAGGTACTGTGTGGAAACCTTCACCGTCCAGACGATACATACCCTGAATGCGCGTGCACACACACACACACACACAAAGGTTTTCACACAATGAAAAGCATCAGCTCTTTTTTTAAACCATTCAGTTTTACACAGGATGTAACACACTTCAAAACACATGCATGCATCTTCACACACCCTTCAAACCATCAATTGCACCACATGATGACCATCATGACTGCTGATCTGATCCCCATTCGAAATTTTTAAATGCTTTCATTAATATAACATTTTTTTTGGCAGATAAATGCACAAAAAGATTCTAATACAATAATCCTGTTCAGCTGTAGAAGTTTCAGATAATTAGTAGGAAGCTATTTTAGTTTAGATAGTTTAGTTATTTTAGTTACTTTTAGTTAGTTATTAAGATAACTGTAGATGATTCCATAATAACTGTGAAAGCTGTACATCAATGGGTCTTTGGGTTGAATCTGAAGCATGTTCTGATTAGACCTTTTTTACTAATCTCTTGTAATATTTTGTTCCCAAAATATTGAAATTATGAATAAAATATCTAAAAAGTACTCTGTACAAACCATGTAAGTTATTATTGTATATAAATTATTAAAATGTAATGGCACACAATTGAAAGACAAGTGATTAAAAGTTTGAAACAGTGGTGCACCAGTTGGATGCCTGATATGTATCAGATTAGTGCTCACACCTCTGTGTTCTGAATGAGGAAGTGGCGGCATTGCCCTCCCCAGTGTACAGACAGCACGTACTCCTGCTTGCCCTGACTCTGCCTGACCAGAAAATCTCCATCGTTCTTCAGCAGCTCCTGGACCTCCACGCGCGGGATGGCCCCGTGGTACCAGCCCTGCTGACTCAGAGGCTTCTCCACCTCCGGCACTGGTGACAGGGCGGGCGGAACCTGGGGAGGATCGTAAAACACACTACTCTACAGACCAGGACACACACGTGTCGCATTAGAACAATTACAACACTTTCCACATCAGTTTTCAACCGACAACAGAATCAACAGTCAGCAGATACAGCTCAGTGGTTCTCAGTTCTTCTCATGAGTATCATATATATGTGCTGACGGAAGTGAGAACTTTAAAATGAAACAGACTTGAACATTAGCTTATGTTGTCCAATAGTGGTCTGCACTAACTGAAGTGATGCTACTTGAGGTTCCCTAAAGAACCCTTCAAACAGCCATTGTTTAAAGAAGCTAAAACATGATTTATAAATCAATTATAGTAAATATTAGAGATGGATTTTGGTCTGAATGGTCAAAACTAATTCAGTATTTTGGCTAAATGAGAAAAAGGTTTAAAAAGAAGATTTAAAAAATAATTCAGTAGGTCACAGCAAAGCGTTAAGACTTAATCTAAGACTTTTAATGGTATCTAAATAACCACTATCAATCTATTTCAGTAAAAATGTGAATATGGAAATGAGAAACAGTCATTAGAAATGCTGTTTGCTCCCTGTGTTTTCCTGCACTGATCAGCTCAGACATGTTCAAACAGGTTGTGTGGCAGAAAATCAACAGTGAAAATGTTGGTCCAGGCTGAGGGACATTAGACAAGCAATTTGGAATCCCAGTTCACGACAAGCATCAAGAGGTGATGCAACATACAGTTTTTTCGCTTCTTTTCTGCTGTTGAGAGGATCTGATTTTGTTGCACATACTGCAACTTACAAACTGCAGTTTATTTTATGCACATTGTTTGTGTATTGGCAGATTTTTCAGTTTCCAGTTTTGTTTTTTCAACCATGCTCCTGTATATTCCAGCATTTCCTTGTGCTAATACACCCACCTCTCCTTGGAAAGAGCTTGTTGATTAACTGATTAGTTAGATCAGATGTGATAAGTGTAGGGTAAACATCAAAACGCATAAAAGGACTATGAGACCACAGATGCAAGAAGAGTGTTTCATGGTTCAAAAAAGTGTCAGCAGATGTGTGACACTGACGCTCTAATTTTAATCAAAACGGTGTGTGCCTTGACTAAACAGTTAACACTTAGCTCAGCATCTTATTTTAGAAAGAGGAAAAAACCTAAGTGAAGTCTCACTTACCATGTACTTGGGTTTGAATAGGCTGCTGAGGTGGCTGAGGATGCCATCCATGCCAAGCAGCCTGTAGTCTTTCTCTCGCTCCTGAGAGACAGGAAGAGCACGTCATTAGTGCAAGAATGTGGAGCAAAACTTTTGATTGACAATGGGTGGGATCATTTTGGAGAGAAGAACATCACTTTACACCTTCTAGACTGTGAATACGAGCTGTAGTCTAACTAGTGGTTGGAAACAGAAAACAGCAGTGCTATGCTAGGGCTCTTTACTGAAAGAGTCACTGTAAAACTGCAACATACAATCTCAAGTATATGGCAATATTACAAGCATGGAAAATGTTTGTAATTAACCCAGAATGGCCAAAAAATGTTTGTGTACTGTCAGCTTAGTGCTAACACACTACTAGAATCCTATTGAGGTTCTTTCCTTGCTTCTTGACCTAAGACACTTATGGTTTGAACCGAAGGCTTATTTGTAATAGTCACAGTTAGCCACACATTATAATAATATTCAGCAAGTAATAAATATTAACACAACTACAACATGAATGATAATGATAATAATAATAAATCAGTAATCAAAAGGTCTAAAGGTGGCAATTTATTTTGGACTATCATAATAGATGACAAGATTCAGTAAAATATTCACTAATTTTCTGGTCTAAATGAAATTCTAAGGATACTTTCAAACTCGATATGTTCAATACCTACATACCACTACTATGTATGTAAACTGAACAAGACCAGACTGCTGTGAAATTTTATGATGAAATGAATTGGATCCTATAGAATTGCAATTAAAATGAATCATTGAGGTAAGAGAATTACACATCCAACAGTTTGATGAGGGCAACACAGTCACCCATAGAAACCTGTACATTTTTCCCCTGCCTTGAGTGGAGCAGGTTACATTACATCACTCTCGCCATGTAACCAATCATCCCCAATTGAACACATCATCCCAGAATGGGAACAGTGCCCTGAATGCACAAACGGTTCCCTTGAAAGAGGCAGAGAGAACTTGACCTGGGTGATTCGGTTATCTGCTCTATAATCATGTGCCCGGGGCCTTTAGGGATTTTACAATAGGCCATCATCTCTTATACTTGGCCTTAGCAGCTTCTCTTTGGAAAAAAGATACATAACTCCCTCTGTAATGAATAATGGGTGTGGAACACAGCACAATAGCAAGTGGTAAAGGGAGACCACATCACTTTCCTGGAGGAGACACAGTAAACAACAGCTTAAGAAACTCTCTTGTCCGTGAAAGATTTAGGGCTTTTAGACAGCAGCAACGATAAATCCATAGCTTCCCACAAATTTATGGATTTTTTTCCCTTTTTTAAGCTTATGGTGCCACCTAACCAAAACATAGCACAGACAGAACCCGACTAGAAATAATGCACATTGTAAACACACACTGAAAAACAGAGTAGCATTATTTTAGGCCTGTAAGTAGGACAAGCTGGTTTTGAATCATCATCTAAGGGCCTCAAGCTCTACAGAGAATGTGTGATATGTACACATTTGCAATTCAGTCTTTTTCCCCTTTGATATATCCTCATAAAGTATCCCACAAGTATGCAGGAAAAAATCATGCTTAGCCAAAAGCTGTTCATTTTGGACTACCAATATAGTTTGACCTCAGAGACCTTTTACATTTCCTGTAATGGCAAAGCTGGAACTAACCCACGCAGTATTTTTCCCAAAACACTGAGGCACTGAACCCTTCAGGCACTGAACCAATCACAAGCAATGTGTGTATTTGAACCATGCATGGTCCAGCATAGCATGAACACTGTGTCATGTGTTAAAAGCAGCACAGAAAGTCTTTAACTGTGTCTAATTAAGGTCACGTGCTGTTTTTAGCAGATCCATTTTGAGAATGAACACATAAGCCGCAGGAAAAAGGATGAATGCTACAGCACGCTAATTCCAGGGTAATCCAGAGTCAACAGAGTGGGTGGTACAGCTGACAGTTTTAACAATCTCTGAGTCAACAGGGTTACAGAATGCCAGGCTTATTACAGAAATGAACAAGAAAACGGAAAAGTCATTACATCACGGATCAGTTTATTGCTCCAACATGTCTACATGACTGTCTCTGTCTAGGGCAAATATTTGAAGATTTTCCTAACACCTGATTTATCTCATTGGATAATTGACAGCTATGTAGGTATATTTACTCAGAGAAATCATCAAACTCTGGTGGACACCAGCCCCCAGCTGGAGAACTGGAGAGCCAAAAGCTCATTGGATAGTTAACAGTTATGTAGGTAACTATCAATTAACCAACTGACCAATGAACCAAACCCTGGAACTGGAGAACCAAAAGCTTATTGGATAATTAACAGTTATGTAGGAAACTATCCATTAACCAACTGACCAATGAACCAAACTCTGGAACTGGAGAAACCAAAAGCTCATTGGATAACTATCAGTTTTATAGATAAAAGCAAATAAACCAACTGACCAATTAACCAAACTCTGAAACTGGAGAACCAAAAGCTCACTGGATAACTAACAGTTTAGTAGGTAACTGTCAATTATCAACTGACCAGTTAACCAAACTCTGGAACCAAAAGCTTAGTGAGAAAAGAGGATTTTCATGCACGCTTTACTCACGCCGGAGTTGCTGGAGGTGATCGAGATTTGGTCGTCATCCAGGCCAATGGGTGGGGCCTCCTGGTTGCCCAGGCTCTGTAGCTTGTCAGCCAGAAGCCTCCGCTGGGCCTCAAGTCGGGCCCGTGCCACCATAGACATCACCACCTGTTGCCGGCTGTCCTCCAGAGCGTTACGCTTGCTGAACTGGTACACTCTGGTTCAGCCGGAGACACAGATGGATCAGTGGGCAATTTATCAGTTTTACTTACACATGGGCTTGTTTATGCTTGGTTTTTTAACACGTCTGACTTACAAACACTGTGCTATTTATAAAGTAAAGCCTTTTATAAAGTAATAACCCTTAGCTGTGTTTGGCTTGGTAGTAAAGCTTGGTAGTAAAGTAAAGGCTTTGCCGAGTTGGGAAGTAATTCCATTTTTAATGAAAAAGTTCAGGACAGTGTCACAAAGCAGCTCCATCTGTTCCTGGGCCACCCATCAATTACACACTATATTAACTCCCAATAAATCAGCAGTAACTTTTAACAGTGCTGGACAGGCATAAAAACCATGACAGATTAGCCCAGCACTTAGTCCACCATTTACATGGTACATCTAATATTCATGAAGGTGCTCCTCACTCTCGAAGACTGAATGAAATACTCTAAGGGATAATGCACACTTTGAAAGGGAGGCCCTTAAACTTTTTCTACCCACTATAAACGTTCTGAGCTAGACAGTTTACTGTCCATTAGAAGGCATGTAATTTCCTTTTAAAGCGACAGTTCCCCAAAAAGTCAAATTCAGCCCACACTCAAAATGTATTTGATTTCTCGTGTTTGGTGTCTGAAATGGGCTCTGGAGCTACAAGACTACTGTAGCTAACAAGTAATGGAAGCTTTTGACCATTTAACATAACACAAATGCCTAAATCATCACACACTCGCCTAACAATTCGTTAGGTTGTTAAGCTTAAACAGACTTACTCGTGCAGTTTCTGACACTGTGTGACTTACTGTTGTAAATACAAATTACACTGCAAACATGTCCATAATTTTCATATTTTATGTGATACAAAGAGGACAATTAATTTATAGGACAATCTTTGTATTACATAAAATATGAAAAATATGGGCACGTATGCAAACTGCATGTCTAAATCATCACACACTCGCAAAACAATTCCTTGGGTTCTTAGGCTTAAATAGATTCACTTGTGTGACTTACTGTTGTGAATACAAATTACACTGCAAACATGTCCAAATTTTTCATATTTTATGCCATGCATAGAGGTTCATTAATTTACAGAAATAGTGCAGAAATGCTGCTTTAAAATCCTCACAGATGACTGGAGGCTTGGCCCTAGGGACAAGGGGCTCACCTCTGGCCGGTGTTGGTTGAGCCGTCCTCAGCCTCCAGGTCCATCTCCAGTTGGTTGACGGCAGCCTGTTGAGCTCCCAGAGTGGCTGCCATACCAAGCAGCTCTTCTTCCACCGTCGTGAGGCTGTGGGAGCCGGAGAGGGCAACATAAGCAGTCCATCCACAACAGGGGCACAGAGGGCGGCAGTGTGTGGGAGGCTGTATTGACAGCACTACCCTGTTATAGGCACCAAACAAGAAATACAGACTGTAGGCCAATGACATAAGCGGCCATCACGAGGACATGACAGCCAAGTCACAAAGCATCAGAAACAAGAGATTTTTTAAAGATCCTGGCAAGGAAAACATTTATCTAGCGTCTTATGTTGAAGCTGATTCTCTACTGGGTAAATCTGCCTCAAATCAGTAGATTTCACAGATATAGAGACTTTCAAAAGAGGGGGAGGCATTAAAATGAATGCTGTGGGTGCCAATTTGAATAATTCATAACGTTTCAACTATGAATGCTAGATTAGTTACATTTTTCTGTTGTTAAAGGTATGCTTGACTACCATAATAGACACACAGATGTACATACTCCAGTTAATATCATATTATTATTATTATTATTATTTGCAATACAGCATTTTTGGCAATTTTTTGACTATTTATATCTCCACTCCTAAGTTCATCAGCTCTCTTAAACTCTGGCATTTATTATACATATTACTCTGTCTCTGCCAACTAGATATTTGACTTATAATAAAGGTTTCTGATTTATGAACCATTAAAAATGAAACAATTAAATCGTGCCCACACCTCAAATGCATATTGCTCATGTCTGAGCATGGCTACCACAACATAAATGATCAATTACTTAATTAAGAGTGTACGTCTAGCCTCAACTGGCACCTGGAGTGTCAACATGTTTCCAATAGTACCCATATTATGGCAAAAATGAAGGCCCTGTCCACTTTTAAAGTCTCTATATGTGGCAGAAATTGATGAAACTACAAACTCTATACTTCTGCTGTCTTTGCCACAATTACCAGAATGCATTAAGTAAATCTGAGTCAGTTGGAACGTCACATGGATTGACTACTATGTTCAGTGCACGCTGATGTAAATGTCATGTATGGTTTGTATGATTTGTGTCTGGCTATACTGGTTTTTACTGATGCCTCTATCCCGCAGTGTTACAGTATGTGTGGGAAACAGTAGGCACCGATGCTGGATCCCTTCCAGAGTCAGCTCATTGAGCTCCAGCTCCTCTGGCTTCAGACACTCAGTATCTTCCAACAAGCTGCTGTCAAACTCCACGCAGGAAGGAACCTCCGCTCTAGACCTGAAGAAAGGCATGAAAATAAGTGATTGCAGTCTGAGTCTACCCATAACGCTACATTATAATACAGTCATACAGTAAATCACTGATGTTTACTGCTGTGCTACACTATGTTAAGGATTAATTTCCATACATAGCTAAGGTGAAATCAGTGTAATTTCATGTATTTAAATAAAACCTTAAATACATTCCAGTAACGGATAATACAGGTGCATATAACTGTACAAAGTTAAAATGTAAATACATTTAAATGAGTCGAACAGAGATCTAAAGTGCTCTGACTGCTTTGCCTGCCTGAAAACAATTATGAATTTCTTAAAATACTTCAGTAATGACAATCTCTGTCATGTTTAAAATTTGCATCAATTTATGCCTGTAATTTATAACTGTATTTTCCAGAATTTAACAATTTTCCAGAATTAATGAAGGCTTAGTTCCCCCCCCCCCCAGTATTCACACAAATACTGTGTTTTCTGAGTAGTTCTAAAGACCCATTCTTACTTTTTCCCTGATATCTTTACATCAGAAATCTACATCTAAAATAACTTAATTCATAAATTGTTCATTAAAAGTACATTCCTAACCCTGTTTACAGGATGTTAAATAAAAATGTCCAAATCGTAGCTGGAGTTTTGCTAGATTATATACTACGAAATGGTATTCATATAATGCATATATAACAATAAAATATAACAATAAAACCAATTTAAAAAATGAGGTGTCAATAATTTGTTCTGTAAAATTATTTCTTTGGAGTGTGTTTTCACAAGGATAAATTAAACAAATGTATCCATATCTGAACAGATATCATTATCATAACAGCATAGAAATTTACTACTTTTTTGCAAAACGTCTAATGCAAAAATATTTCTAAGGATGTCAGTAATCAACTGGAAAACACTTCTTGTGATGTTTTGAAAAATTACTTAATTCATCTGTAGTGTCTCCCCTGAAATTTAAATAGTTGCTGTGAAACCAAATGACACTATATGAACTAAAGTGTTGGGACACACCTGTTTTTCAGGGTTTGGGCTAGGCCCCTTACTTCCAGTGAAGGACAATCTTAATGCATCAGCATACCAAGTAAATGCTGTAAATGCTCTACAGAATGAATGGGCACAAATTCCCACAGAAACTCCAAAATCTGGTGGAAAGCCTTCCAAGAAGAGTGGAAGCTGTTATAGCTCCAAAGGGGGACCAACCCTATATTAAAGTCTATATATTTGAATGCAGTGTCATTAAAGTCCCTGTTGGTGTTATGGTCAGGCGTCCCAATATTTTTGTCCATACAGTGTATGTAGAACCTTCTAGAACCTTTTACTGGTGAAACAACTCAATTTTAGGCCCCTAAACGAAATTAAGATGTTCACAATCAAGTAATATATGCATCAATACTCCTAATGGACCCAGATGAGCAAACCATGCCTAATAAAACTCTACCTGTTCTGCTGAATGAAGCTCTCATACTCTCTGTGTGGCTCAATGGCTTTTAAGGCACTGGCCATCTCATTGTGAACACACACCACCTCTTCCTGGAGCAGACTGGACAGGTCAAAATACTCCTGCAGGATCTCCTTCCTGGTGGACAGAAAAATCAAACAGTACTATCATACACTTCCCCTTTTGGAAGGCCAAAAAAATAAAAGAGAAAGTAACACCTTGTCTCACCGACCAGAAAAACGAGGACGTTTCAAACTTAGGAAATGTTAAACTAATTACAGTACAAATGTCTTAGATTCTTTCTCGTTCTTCAGCAGTTCATACCTCAAAACTATGACCGTAACATTACTGTGACTTTGAAGACTGGTTGGGTCATGAGGCTGTAATTCAGCTGGTGCTGTTAACCAAAATAGCTTCTCACTGATTTCAAATTCAGCCACAATGAAGGCGCTGTGAGAAACACATGCTCCAACACCTTCACTCATCACAAAGTCCACAGCACTGTGGGAACTCAGCGATCCAAAAACAGCACGCGTTCCACTCACAGCACAAGCACCATCTCCTCCTGCAGCGTCTGCAGCGCTCCCAGCAGTGCAGGCTGGCTCTGGCCATAGTGGTGCTGGTGGTGCACCTGAGCTGCCTTCACCGACAGCACGTACTCGTTGTGGTGCTCGTGGAGCTTCAGCGTGGCTTTAATGTAGCGCTCCTTGGCTTTCTCGCGGTCTTTATCTGCAAATAAACATGTACACATACGCGCACACATACACGCACACATACAAACACGCACACATACACACACCCACACATACACACACCCACACATACACACACACACAAACACACACGCACGGACACAAACACACGCTTAAATCCTCTGATTTAAGGTACAGAACTAATGCAGGGCCTGCATGAAGACAATAACAATTAATAATAATTATAATAACAATAGCAATAGCAGCAGCAGCAGCAGCAGCAACAGCAACAACAACGACAACGACAATAAACAGGTGTTAAGCTGCATCAGTCTGTCATGATGCTTTAACCTAAAGGTGGGGATTCAGCTCATCCTTTTGGAACTTTAGAATAAATTAAAATTGTTCCTGTAATAACATATAAACAATATATAAAATTATAAATCTATAAAATTGTAATTGTAATATGGTTGGTGTAGTGTAGTGAGTAACTTCACTGCCTTCTAAGAAGGAGAGTGGGGTTCAGTTCCAACCGACTCACCACACTACACCAATGGGCAAGACTCCTAACACTAAATTCGCCTACGTTTGTGCATACACAAAAATTGTAGATTTGGATAAAAGTGTTTGCAAAATGTTGTAAATGTAATTCAATAAAGAATGTTTCTGGCAAAAATTCAACGCAAGAAGACTAATATGATGACGAATGGTATGTAAAACTGCCCATCATGATGACTGTCCTAAAGGCCTAATAGATTATTATATTCAATAAAGAATATGTTCAGTATTTTAGCCATAATTCAAGAGAAAAAGAGGAGGAGGAGGAGGAGGAGTAAGAAGAAAACTTTTATTACTGCTTTTGCTATTGTTCCTCACATTTTTATATAGATTTTAATTATGATTATCATTACGATTATTGTAATTAAGGATCTAAGAGTAAGATGTTCTGTACAGATGGAAGAGTTCAGTAAGAAGTAAGAAGGTGGGCGTATATTTAGCTCTTGAGTATTCTGTTTACCTGCTATTTTTAGCTCTAATGAGCACATTAACATAAACAAATTAGACAGGACCTACACGTTGCATGAGACCCTTGAGTTATGCTTATGAACCTCATTTAAAACTACGTTTTCAGGCTGAGAGTGAGTCATTGAGCGTCAAGCACTAGGGGCTAAGGGCCTGCTTACTCATGCTGTAGCGACATTGTTTACTCTGAACAAAGACGGTTCCTCTGATTGTAAGTGAAAGGCCCAGGAAGCTCGGCACTATTTCCAGAGCGTCTGGCAGGTGAAGTGGAAGCGGAGGAGGACGGGCTTATTTAGGGAACTGAGAGGCAGCAAGGCATCCTACCTTTACTGGCCTCCTGGTATTTCCTCTTGGCCAGGGTTGCATCCCTCATCAGCTGCCTGTAACTGGACTTCAGGCGCTCCAGCTCGGTTTGGGTCACCTAACCTTCCACAACAGGACAGGAGGAGAAAACTAATCAGACGGAAACACGGCAGCACTGGCCTGCAGCCAAAAAGGTACACACAAAGCAACGAGCGAGGGGTGTGTGTCACATGTGACCGGAGAGGTTCAGGACAAACAGAGAACATGCAATAACAAGATAAGCGAAACCTGTTTTGCAGATACTGCCACACTGTCCTTTCCTTTTACCCATTGGTTTGCTCAAAATGTTTTTTTTTTTTTTTTTTTTTTTTACAGTACTTCTCCTACATTTGCAGTTGACCAGTCAAGATATCAATCAGATCTAGTTTAGAGATGGGACAATGCCACTTTTTCCTTTCCAGCTGAATCCATAAGCAAACGCCAATAGCTGAGCAGAAAAACAGCCTGTTAATGTGATTTATATACATCCGCCTAATCAGCCTATAGCAGTTTAGCCCCGCCCACCCACACTAAAGTTCTAAGGAGTGTTTCAGTCTGGATGGGTTTTTGGCCGAGGCAAAATACAGAGCAGCCAATCAGAACTAAGGTTATTTACACATATCAAAGGCACAGTAACAAAAACAGCCTGTTTAATCCTAGGGGATAAAAAGAGGTTGGAAAATTGTCATGTAAAAACGAATTATGCTTGTCTAAACATGCTCATGGGTGAACTTTTGGAGGACAAAATGTATTATATGGGTCCTTTAAAAACAAACAAAAAAAGATGAGCATTCCATCATGCTCAAACTACGCCAACACTCTACAAACACACAGAAAGAAATACTAACACAGTGTGAGCGGGTGCTTTTTCAGGCTAGACTTCTCACAGGACTGGATTGGGTCACATTAATAATTTTTTCCCTTCTACATGAAATATTCTGATTTGCGATATATTGATTCAGATACGGATACTGAGACCTGCTGATTCAGATTTGCAAAATTTGCTCTTTTAGTCTTGCACTGGAGCTACAAGGTTAGTGTGGCTATCAAGCAATAGAAGCTTATAGTCAAAAAGTCAGCATCATGCTAACTACAGGCCTAAAGCATTACACACTTGCTTGCAACTAAGGCTGAGTGCATGGGGAAAATATCCCATTCTGATTTTTCTAGCCAATGTTGTGAGTGCAATTTATATTTAATTTCATTTAAAAAATGAGGATTGAATGCTGAATATAGTGAACCAGTTATGTGTTAACGTGACATTTGCACATCATGTGGGTGTTTGTTGTGTTGTGCTGATTTGACTCACCAGTCATGTCATAATGTCATTTATTACCTACTTAAAACTTCCTTAAAGTTCAGCCACAATTAAAACTGCAACTCCCAAGATTTGAGAACTGCACTCTATTAAACCACCATTTAAATTAATCTCAACCTCCACATCAAGTTGTTAAGTAATGTGTAATAGACTCTAATCTGTAATAATTGCTTGTGTGGTTTCTGACATGGTGCAAATTAAATAATGTGAGTTATCTAGACAAAAATGGCAAAAGTAAGCCCCCACCTTGAAACCCATTTTTGTAGATAACAGGATCTCAACGTTCTGTTGTCAGAAACCAAATAAGCAACTCCATCTGTCACCTTGACGCAGTTTGAGGCAAACGTGTGACTTCTTAATGCTAGACTGGTGTCTGATTGGCTTCCATTGTTTGTTAGATAAATTAGCCTTGTAGCTCCTGTTCAAAGGCAAAGAAAGCCACTTTTAGACACCAAACATGGACCACATTCTGGATAAGGGGGATAACTTGGCAAATTTGATTTTTGGCCAAGTGGTTTACATTGACTTTTGAGATCTGAGACACCGTATAACGAATGGCTAACCGGTCCAACTTGCATCATGTAGGTCTTTTAACCCACAGACTGTGCTTAGAAACCCACCAGTGTCAGTACTTCCTGGAACTGCTTTCCTGTGCAAGAACAACACACCACCACAATGACCACACTGTGAGTGGAAAGGAGTCTAAAGGTTAACTATTAAATGTTAGTATTAGAGTGGACCTCACTACACATTCCATGTAGAGAAACTGGTGTTAAAAAAAGTACCTAATCCAATTAATCAGTCGATTACATTATATCCAGTAAAACCCACTGAAATATGCCAGCAATGAGATGTTGCATGTAGGTTACAGACAACATTCATAACAGATTTCATAGCAGAACATTGTGTTATTTACAGCTTCTCAACATAAACAGATCTAAGTGCCTGTGGTTTTAGGTGAACTGTAATGCACAAGCCCCGTTTACTGACATACAGTAAGCCTTGAATATCTTCAAACTGGGGTTTCACATACAGTTTCTGTCACTGTTCCAACTCATACAGTAAGCCTTAAATATCTTCAAACTGGGGTTTCACATACAGTTTCTGTCACTGTTCCAACTCACACATACAGAAATAACCGTCCAGCCACACATCCAAAAGCAAAAACTGCAGAGCTGTCATTTAGAGGCTGCATGGATGGATGAAAGCAGACTGCTTGGGAATACATGGACATTGCATGATGGCGAATGAGCAAAATGATTTTTTTGTACTTACTATTTCTGGAATACCTGAAAGCCATATATTTGGACGCACCCTGAAAATAATGCATCTGGTCCGTGGAAAAAAAGAACTTTGATCACATCCTGTTTTAGGCCTGTATAACTGAAAGTGCTAAAAAAAGAAAAGTGAACTTTTTAAAGAATTTGAGTAGAATAAAGCTTTATATATCCTTGTTGTAGGGTGGAGTTTCATATTTTATTTTAAAATGTTCACAATCTACAATGGCCAGGCACTGTTTAACATAATTTCGGGGGCATGTCACTAAAACAGCTTGAAGAGCCCAGAGTGAAAAGTACAGTTGTAGGTTAGTTCTGAGCTCCAAAGCGCCCTTACATTGCTTTTCGTCCCAATTTCAATGTATATGTTTGTTTTTTATGCTTGGTGCGCTTTCCAAAGCTAAATCAGTGGCTAATTTGCATAAAGCTCATCCAGGATCAGACAGTAAACCGAGAGTCAGCAGTTTGATATGTCAGTAATGTGTGTATATTGTTGCCTCTCGCCACATTAAAGCGCACAATGACACATTCTGTTTGATGTAAATGATCCAAAAACTTCAAAGAGAAAGGTACGCTGTGTACGTGTTTGCTGCTTAAAATTTCAGCACCCCCAGCTTAAAACACCTGCTCGTGTCCCTGACCTTAATAACCAGAGGTATGCATAAAGTAGTGAGTTAGGGGTGCTAAAATTTTAAGCAGCACATACATGATGTACACAATGACATCATGCATTTTTAGCAAAGTTTTGTCCCCAAAACTGCCAAAGTAAGTGATTCAACACACAATGATGAAAATGCAGTGTTAAATTATGCAGTGCACAGTTGCTGCAGCTTACGAACAGAAAATAAAAATACAAATTCCACCCTAAAACCAGCTATCAAAAAAAAACATTCCTTACTCAGGTCTCTCCGATGATCCTAAGGTCTTTTACTGGTGCTGTAAAAAGTGTCCTGACTCAGAACATCACCTCCTGGTCTGGGATCAGCCCCGTTCTGGACATTAAGCAGGGGCGGATTTACCGGGGTGGCATAGGGTGGCAAATGCCACCCTAAAAGAAAGCCTTGCCACCCCTGCTGCCACCCCAGTTGGCAGC